>ML391464.1:0-34867 GCA_005239525.1 Nicotiana knightiana
GACATCCACCTGAATGGACAGGAGTTGACTGGGCTCCCCCTGCCTGGCCTCCACATGTAGGACGAACCCTACCATCCTGTCCTCCAACTCTAGGTGGTCGGACCGCCGATGCTGAAACCATAGGCTGGTGACTTTGCTGCACTGTCTTGCCCCGAAGCTTGGGAGAAAACCTCTTCATGTGACCTGGATACCCACACTCATAGCAACCTCTTGGCACCATAGCCTGCTACCCTGAAGAACCCTGAATAGCTGGAGGGCAGCATGAACTCTCTGGCATATCACTGAAATAAGAGCTGGGAGATCCCTGATGACCAGAATACCCGCCGGAGGAACCCTGAATGGCTGGTGGGCGATAAGAACTCTCCGGCATCGCGCTAAAATAAGGCCTCACCGGAGCACCTTGGGGAGGTGGTGGGGGTGCTGAATATGGAGGCCTACTAGGCTGGCCCTTGCCGAACTGACCTCTGCCCCTAGCTGGAGCACCTCTGAAATCCTTAGAAAATCTAGCTCTCTTATCCTGTTGTCCTTTCTCTCTGCTCCTCGATCGATTGCCCTCAATCCTACGAGCAATCTCTCTCTACTACAAGCTGATAAGGAGTCCCCATATCCACCTCCCGGGGCATGTTGGCCCTAATACCTGAGTGCAACCCAGCTACAAATCTCCGCACTCTCTCTGCGTCAGTAGGAAGTATCATAAGTGCATGACGAGACAGCTCAGAAAACCTAGCCTCGTAGTCAGTCACTGACATCTGACCCTGCTCTAGCTGCTCAAACTGATACCGCAGCTCTTCACTCTCAGAGGGTGGAATATACCTATCCAGGAATAGCTGAGTGAACTTCTCCTAAGTGATAGGAGGAGAATCCGTCGGTCTGCCAAGAACATAAGACTGCCACCATCTACGGGCCCTGCCCTCTAGCTGGAAAGTGGTGAAGTCTACCCCATGGGACTCCAGTATCCTCATGTTGTGCAATCTGTCCCTACACCTGTCAATAAAATCCTGAGCATCCTCATGACGCTCTCCTCTGGAGACAGGAGAATGCAGTCTGGTCCATCAGTCTAATAGCTTCTGCGGATCACCGTCCGCAGCTGGTCTGGGTTCAGGTGCTACTGCTGCTACTGGCTGAACCCCTCACGTGGGCAGTGTACCCGGGGTCTGATACACTGTAGATGCATGTGCTACGGCCTGGGTAGTAGGGGTCTGTGCTCCCCCTCCTGCTTGGGCTGTGGCCGGGTCCACTGGAAATAAACCAGCCTAAGTCATAGTATCCATGAACTGCATCATACGGCCCATAATTTCCTGTTATTCCGGCGCCGTCATGAAGTCCAACTAGGCAGGATCTGTTGTGAGCGCCTCGCCCTGCTCCTCAGTGATAGGATCCTCTGTTGGATCCACCGGTGGTGACACTGGGGCAGCTCTAGGACGCCCTCGTCCCCTACCTCGGGCTGGTGCCCTCCCTCGACCTCTGCCACGGCCTCCAACGGTCGGGGTAGCGGTCCATCCCGGGTCTGGAATATCGGTTGTGCGCGTCCTCACCATCTGGGAGAGAATAGAAGAGTGATATCAGCATACTATCAACTGCACGATAGAAGATGAATAAAGAGATATTTCCTAACACCCTATAGCCTCCTGAAGATAAATACAAACGTATCAGTACCGATCCGCAAGACTCCATTGGGTTTGCCTATAACTTGTGAGACCTACGTGAACCTAGAGCTCTGATACCATGTTGTCACGACCCAAATCCTAATTCAGGTCGCGATGGCGCCCAACACTGTAGTCAGACAAGCCGACACTAATTATCTACGAGGTCTAGTTTGTTTTCTATTAAATGCTTTTCTTATCTCAAAATAGTTTAGCCACAAAGCATGGAATGTAACACATAGCAAGATAATTTAAGTTGCAAAGACCAATAATCAACTTTAATAAATTACATCACCAAAAGAATAGTCTACCAACTGTGTGTTCCAGGAACTAGTGTCACAAGTCTGCAGGCATCTAGTGGAGTAGAATCAAAAGAATAAAAGAACTATCCTAGTGTCTAAGAAGAGATAGACAGAATAGCAAAAGAGACTCCAGAATGTTGTTGTACGACATCAAGAGAGGCAGCTCACCGTGAAGCATCGGACAACGAGAAATCAAGGACGAGCTCCGGACTGGTAACCAGATGCACCTGCCTCAGAACCTGTACAATTAAGTACAGAAGCGTAGCATGAGTATATAAATAATATGTACCCAGTATCCAGTCTAATCTCGAAGAAGTAGTGACGAGAGGTCGACTTGACGCTCACTAGATCCAATCAATATATTTATATGTATAATTCAGCATGAATAAGAAGTACACATGAATAGTAAAACAATGAGTGTCGAGCATACTCACAAAACCTATTTACGTGGCGTAAACTCCAACATACAATTACAATTTGTCTTTCGAGACATATAACAGTTTAAAAGTTATGAATTATATCAAGCAGGTAGCATGCGCAATGTGTCAAGGAGTACGGTTTGAGCCAACATAAAAGTAAATGTGCACTGTCAAAGGGTCGAATGGCGCGAACCATAGATGCATCTATTAACCTGCTGTGGCGTACGGCCTGCTCCCATGAGAGTAGTGGAAAGAATCACTCCGCTCACGGAATATTAATTTGTGAAGCGGTCACACATAATCACAAAATTTTTCTTTAAATCCTTTGCCAAAATAGCAATTCATTGGAAAACATTAAGTTCTAGGATTGTCTTGAAATCAAGCTTGCGCACAAGAAAATCATAAGGCATATAATTCAAATAATGGAATTCACAAGGCATTGAGTGAACCTAACTACTCGGACATAACAAGATTAGTCACTACGCACGGACTCTCGTCACCTCGTACATACGTAGTCCCCGCAAATAATGACACATAGTTAATTACTTCACATATGGGACAATTCTCTCTTACTAGGTTAGAAAGGAGACTTACCTCGTGTCAAGCCTACTTTCCGGGTCAAGAACGCGCCCGAAACTCCAAATTCGTCGCCCAAGGACTCAAAACTAGCCAAGCATCACATAAATAAATCAATCTAAGCTCAAAAGTCCACACTTCCCCTATTTAAATGATTATTTCAACCTAGTTTGCAAAATTTCAAACTACACCCCCAGACCCACATGCTCGAATTCCGGAAATTTTCAAGGAACAATCACTCATAACCTAAGGATTCATATTATATAGTTTTTGCGTGATTCCATAACTAATTCCTTGGTAAATTCTCATTTTTATCAAAACCCTAGGTTTTACTCTAAACCTATAATTTCTACTAATTTAATGTGTTAATCTACCCAAAAATTCAAGTATTAAGCTCACTTTATGGTAAGATTTACTTACCTTACAATTGCTAGGTTGAATCTCTCCTTTGCAAGCTCTCCAAATCGTCCAAGATGAAGAAAAATGGTTCAAAAATGACTAAGTCCCGTATTTTTGAACAACCTCACTGCCTTCAGGTTTTTTGCACCTGCGGCTCGAGGACCGCACCTACGGAAAATGGGAAGGGGCCAGTGGTCGCACCTGCGGAAGGAAGTCTGCACCTGCGGCACCGCTTCTGCGGGAAATAGCCCGCACCTGCGGAACTGGGCAGCCCCCTCTGAGGCCGCACCTGCGAGGCGTTGACCGCACCTGCGAGGCGTTGACTGCACCTGCGGTCTTTGCACCTGCGGCTGATCCTTCACAGGTGCGTTCGCACCAGATCTGGTGCACCAGCAGTTCTTTTAAGGCTAGTTTTTGCCTCACGCGATGGCTGAATGGCATCCGGGCCCACTCGAGGCCCCGTCCAAATATACCAACAAGTCCTTAATCATAATATGGACTCGCTCGAGCCTTCGGAATGTCCGAAACAACGCTAAATCTAAAAAATCATACCCCAAAACCTATTGGATCCAACTTAAGAACTTTAACTTCTTGAATTCGCCTTCAACACGCCGAACCTACCTATACTAATTGGAATGACACCAAATTTTGCAAGAAAGTCATAAATGACATAATGGAACTATTCATGGTCTCGGAATTCCATTCGGACTTCGATAACACAAAATCACGTTCTAAACCTAAATTTGAACTTAGGGAACCATATTCCACTATTTGGCGCCGAAATGCTCACTGGTCATCCAAAACCCATTCCAAATATACGCCCAAGTCCGAAATCATCATACGAACCCACCATAACCTTCAAATCACGATTCCGAGGTCGTTTGCTAAAAATGTTGACCGAAGTCAAACTTGGCCTTTAAGGCCAACCTTAAAGAACTAAGTTGTCCTACACCATCCCAAACTCCTCCAAACCTCGAACCACCTGTCGCCGCAAGTCATAAATCAGTAAAAGCAACTACGGGAAGTCTCATTTAGGGGAACGAGGTCCTAGAACGCAAAACGACCGGTCGGGTCGGTTACAAAATTCATATCGGATAAAGTAGGTTCCATATCAGGAGTGACAACATGATTACAAATTTTGATATTATCAACATGATTTTGAGAAATTTCATCCTCTCTAATTTGAGAAGTTGATGCTTTAGAAGGAAAATCAACAATATAATCAACATGAGATATATACGAAGAGGAACCAGATCTTATTATTCTGGATGGTAAGCCAATATTATCAGCATAACTTATGAGTGAATTAGAATCATCAAATCTAATTCTAACAGTTTCATCAGGGGTTTGTTCAATTTCAGAAGGTCTGAATTTACATGTTGTCTAGGTGGAGTTGCTTCCTCAATTACCCATTCTTTTAGGAAATCTATTTCATCCCATTTAATAGGTCTTCTAGTTATAAATTTTGACCTACTGAAATTAGTTTCCATTAAAATAGTTTCATTTTTAAAATCCATTATTTTGCACATAGGATTTAAAGTATACAAAGGTTTATAATAAATCATGTAACAGATACATATAACTTTTGTACCTGGCATATAATCATACCCATGCAATTTGACACTTAATATTAAAGCATTTAGAGAGTTCTTATCATTAAGAGAAATTTGTAAATTAGGATATGCATTAAAATATACTGAGCCATAATCCAAACTGGTCTGAACTGTTCCTATAAGAGATTTTTTCCAGTTCTGATTTCGACCATCTCGTAGAGCTACTATAAAGCTCTCAGGTAAGCCTCTTAAAGTAAGTGGCTTAAAGGCAACTTGGACTAAACCAATGTGCATAAATCGATAAGCTTCCCTATAAGGGGATAAATCACTTTCAGATAATAACCGTAACGTACCATGATCTGAATCAATAGTAATAGTTTCTTCGGTTGTTTTAACAACTTGTTTAAAACCGATTTTTTTCAAAAGTACCCATTTGGTAAATAACATTCTTTTTGACTTCAGGAATAGTCCATTTATTTAGTAAATCTACTTGTTGAGGCATATCATATTCATCTTTTCTACTGTTTTTAACAGTAGAGTGTTTAGTTATGATATTCATAAGAGAAAGAGTATTGGACTAATACCACATAGTATTGTAAAAACATGGCTCTGATACCATTTTTAATTATAAGATCGCTTCGATGAAACTGCAGGATCGTTTATGGGACAAATAATCTAAGCAAGGACAAAACCTCTACGACTCCTTACTGCAACGACCCGATTTCGGAGTCGTGATGGCGCCTGTCGTGAAACCAGGCAAGCCGCCCCTTTGTTTCTAAGCTAAATTCAATTTCCAGTAAAAATACGCTTTTTAAACGAATTTATTGATAATACTAAGAGTCTGAAGTTTAAAAACAATATTTGAAAAACAAAATTTAAAACCTCCAACCCCGGATCCGGTGTCACTCAGTCATGAGATACTATATCATAAAACAAAGAATGAAGAAATAGACAACATAGTCTCAAAATAAGTGCAACAGGTGGAATAAGGAAGGGAAGACGAGGTCGCGATCGCCAGCTGCTACCTCGACAACTCCAATGAAAACTATGACAACTGCTCAATATCCACTATCGGGTCACGGTGTACCTGGATCTGCACACAAGGTGCAAGGGGTAACGTGAGTACACCAAATCAGAAGTAACGAACCCAAGCTATGGGTTGAGAGGTAGTGACGGACAAAACCTCAGAATTTGCAATAAATAGTATACAGAAATTAGACATGCTAAAAGTTTATCAGAATGAGTAAATATACCAAGTATGCCAGTATACTCTACATGCCATCATAAAAAATATATGTATGAAACCAGTGTGGATATGCACATAGTGCTCACAACCCTCACATAGCAATCTACTCAGTACCGTATATGGCTCTCAGTCCCAGGGAAGATCCATCCCGGAAGGTACATAATCATCGGTGACCGTAGTCACTCTGTACTGAGGAAAAAGGTCAATCCATCCCCACGGAGAAAGTCCATCTCCAGAATACAACACTTGGACAAGATCCATGTCCAGGGACGATCCGTCCCTCACATAACATCCACTTCGGACACGATCCATGCCCAGGGAAAATCCATCCCTCAACATCAATTGCACTCACTAGGGGTGTAAAGACTCCGGAAGGGCCCTAGTGGCCCAAGCTCCATATCAAGCCAACGAAGGCATGATTTAAGTATCGCTGCAGTGTGCAGTCCGATCTCATAACTGTCTCAATAACGGCTCTCGGTCTCACTCAGTCATTACTCTCCAGTCTCACTCACATGGATCACAGATGCATCCATCAGCCCGAAACAATGATAAGTATGTTAATTAACAATACTGAGACTGAGATATGAAGTGATATGCTACAACAGGATTGAGTATATGAAATCAAATAATCACAAAATGAGACAGTAATATACGACCACTCGGGTCTCAGCATTTTCGTCGGGAAGCCAAGCATTTATACTTAACATGATTCCTAACAGGTTAACAATTACCACATTAACAGAAGCACATATATCATCAGGTAATAACCACTAAGCGGTGCCATGGGATAAGCCAGGCCACAAATACTCGGTGCACGCCCATACGCCCGTCACTTGGCATGCGTGTCACCTCAATTATAGTCATAAATCATTTAGCTCGGGGTTTCGAACCTTCAGAACCAAGTTTGGAAACATTACTTACCTCAAAACCGGCTAAAATACAATTCTGCAGTGTCTTTGCCTCTAAATTTGACCTCTGAGTGCTCCAAATCTACCAAACATCAGATGTATATTATTATAATACGCCAAGGAACGAACCCTAATAAAAAATACTCAAAAATACTCAAAACTCCCGAAATTGGGCAAATCCGACCACCGGGCCCATGTCTCGGAACTCGATGAAATTTACACCATAAAAATCTTCATCCTGCCACGAGTCTATACATACCAAGAACACTGAAATCGGAGTCCAAATGACCCCTCAAATTTCCCTTTTTAAGGTCTCTAAACCACAAGCCCTAGTTACCTATTCAAGCACTGTTTTTCCCCAAATTTCCACTACTAATCCGACCTTTAGTCACATATAAACGAGTTTTATGTCCAAAATCCTTACCTCAATGAAGAACTATCGATTTCCCTCTTCAAAAACCCTTCAAAAGATTCCAACCCGAATAACAATGCTGAAAGAATGGCCAAAATTCGCTAAGGGTTCTTTTTATAGGTTCTGCCCAGCGATGACCGCACCTGCGGTCCTTTTCTCGCACATGCGGACTCGCACCTGCGGTCCCAGGTGAGCACCTGCGACCAATCCTCCGCATATGCGACCAATCCACCGCACATGCGACTCCGTAGGTGCGGTCCAAGTCTCGCACCTGCGACCTTTGCTGAACCAGCAACTTCCGCATCTGCGGAGCCTTGTCCACTTCTGTGGGCTCGCACATGCGGTTCCCCATCCGCAGGTACAGAAACACCAGAAAGTTTCCCACCAGCAACTCCAAAATGCCAAAAATCATGTCGTTACCCATCCGCACTCAACCCGAGGCCCTCGGGACCCCAACCAAAAATACAAACAAGTCATAAATGATCACCCGAACTTAGTCGAACTCTCGCAACACCCAAAATAACATCGAAACACCAAATCAACCCATGATTCAAGATTAAAGATATTCAAACTTCCGAAATTCACCAACGATGCCGAAACTACCCAAACCTCGTCCGAATGATATGAAAATTTGCACACACATCCAGAATGACGCTACGAACCTGCTCCAACTTCTAGAATTCCATTCCGACCCCGACAGCCTATTTTCCACTGCCGACCGGAAATCGCCAAAAACTTACTTTCGCCAATTCAAGCCTAATTCTACACCGGACCTCAAAACTGCATTCCGAACACACTCCTAAGTCCCAAATCACCTAACGAAGCTATCCGAGCCATAAAATCCGCATTCCGATATCGTTTACCTATATGTCAACTCTTGGTTGACTTTTCCAACTATTGAGCTCATTTTAGAGGCTAAGTGCCTTAATTCTCACCACGACCACTCTGAACCCGAGTCAACCAACCCAACGCCACAAAAAAGAGATGAACCACACAACAATGAAGCCAAAATGGGGGAAACATGCTAAACTCTCAGAACGAACGGCCGGGTCGTTACATTCTCCCCCTCTTAAACAAATGTTCGTCCTCGAACGTGCCAAGAGTTGTTCCAAAAGGCATCAAACCGCCGAATAACCTTACCGTGCACATACCCCGGGGGCGACCCCACGTCACCCTACCCCGCATCGATCTAATAATACAACACATTCGAATGCCGCTATATCCAACCTAATCCCTATGCCTTAGAACCCAAATCCCACGTCAGAACTTATCTACAAGATTAGAATCACGCCTCCACACACCGTATACACCTGAACCAAATCACACGAATCTAAAAGAACACAACTCATACGTCCAAACTCTATGATACCCAGCTACTTTACCTTAATCAACTCCTCTAGAAGGCCACAATAGAACCGCACCATGTGTGCCTAAAACTAACGAATCGCCGCTCCCCGAAGCAGGGATGGGTAACCCCTAGATCATCCTGGAGCACAGATAAACCCAATAGCCATTAATTGACACACTCACAATAGCTCTATGTAGTCAAACAATCCGATTTGGTGCAAAACACCTATATCAAGTCATACCTAAAATTATCATCATCTATCTGATCAAACTACGTCGAAATCGACCATACTCAGAAATGGCACATCCACCCGGGTCTCCAGACCCTCAATAAGTACCACACACAACCGACACACACGGTCCGTAACAACAACATCACCCACAAGGGCGAGCACATGAACAGATGTAACAAAAGATTCACGGGGCGTATCCAGAGAATGGGCTAAAATATGATGAGCATGTGAATATGAAAAACCGGAATCAAATAAAAACTGAAGATTCTCGTGACAGACTGAAACAATACCTGGGATCACGGCATCAGAAGCCATCCCATCCGGTCTGGCTGAAAATGCATAAAATCGAGCCTGATCACCACTGGATCGACCTTCTCCTCTAGGGAGACCCTACCTGCCTGACCCTCACCTCTAGCTACCTGGGCGAGCGGTGCAGCTACTGAGTCTGAAACTGTGGGCTGACTCCTATGTTGATAAGTACCTTTCGCAAGACGAGGACAAAACCTCTTAATATGGCCCACATCTCCACACTCAAAGCAACCTCTCTCGGAGAATGGCACTAGGGACTGAAGGGAACCCCTAGCACCAGGATAACCACTGGAAGAACTAGACATAGATGAACTCTGAGCCGATGGTGTCCAAGATGAACTCTGAGCTGGCAGGGCACTGAAAGACGGGTGCACCTGATGCGAACTGTGAGGATCTTGACCAACTGATCCACCAAGATAACCAGAGCGACCTGGCTGAGACTGCCTGAATGGACGGCCTCTGTCGGGCTGAGGCTGCCCCCCTGAAGGAACCTCACCAAAACTCCCAGATCCTCGAGACTTCTTGGACTCCTTCTCGATCCGCTCTTGGCGGCGAACCGACTCAATCTCTCTGGCAATGTCAACTACCTCCTCAAAAGAAGCGCCAGATACCCTCTCCCTGGTCAGAAAAATTTGGAGCTGATAAGTGAGGCCATCAACGAACCTCCTGATCCTCTCCCTATCCGTGAGAACTAGCCAAATAGCATAACGGTCCAACTCAGAGAACCTCATCTCATACTGTGTCACGTTCATGTCCTCCTAGTGCAACTGCTCGAACTCCCTATGCAACTCCTCCCTACGGGACTGCAGTATATACTTCTCCAGGAACAAAATGGAGAACTGACGCCAGGTAAGGGGCACTGCATCAACAGGTCTACGCCTCTCATAGGCCTCCCACCAAGCGAGTGCAGTTCCTGCGAACTACAAGGTAGTAAATGGGACCCCACTAGCCTCCAGTGTCCCTGCTGTGCGAAGAATCCTCTGACACTTGTCCAAAAATCCCTGGGCATCCTCGCCCTCAGGACCACTAAAAATCGGAGGCTGGAGTCTACTAAACCTCTCTAACCTGCGCTGCTTGTCATCTGCCAAAGCTGGGACCACAAAATCTCGGGCTGGGGCACCTGGCTGGACTGAAGCTGTGCCCGGTGTCTGAAGCCCCTGAGTAATCTGTTCAGGTGTCCGGGCAGCTGGAGTCTAAGTGCCTCCCCCGGCCTGAGAAGTAGCAGCAGTAGTAGACATGGCGACGGCCTGTGCCAGGCTGGTGCACACCGTTCAAATCTGGGCTAGGGTCTCCAGAAGACCCAATATCACAATGGGCACTGTTGGTGCCTAAGCCTCTCCCACTGGGATCTCAACTGTGGGGACCTAATCCTGAGCAGTGGGAGGGTCCACAGGTACTTCCCTATATGCTAAGCGGGTTGCACCCCTCCCTCTGCCACGGCCTCGACCTCCAGCTGGTCCTGTTGGTGTCTGATCATCACGATCGGTAGCACGAGTCCTCACCGTTTGTGAGAGAATGAAAACAACAGCAGTTCAGTTCCAGAATTCAACAGAGTCGCATGACAGAATTCAATAATGTGGGATTTTTCCTAAGGGTTCTGTAGACTCTCGAAGATAAGTACAGTCATCTCTGTACCGATCCGCAAGACTCTACTAAACCTGCTCATGACTGGTGAGACCTATTTAACCTAGCGCACTGATACCATCTTGTCACGACCCGATTTCAAAGTCGTGATAGCGCCTGTCGTGCAACTAGACAAGCCACCTCTTTGTTTCTAAGCTAAATTCAATTTCCAGTAAAAATATGATTTTTAAACGAATTTATTGATAATACTAAGAGTCTGAAGTTTAAAAACAATATTTGAAAAATAAAATTTAAAACCTCCAATCCCGGATCCGGTGTCACTCAGTCATGAGCTGCTATATCATAAAACAAAGAATGAAGAAGTAGACAACATAGTCTCAAAATAAGTGCAACAGGTGAAATAAGGAAGGGAACACGAGGTCACGATCGCCAACTGCTACCTCGACAACTCCAATGAAAACTCTGACAGCTGCTCAATATCCCCTATAGGGTCCCGGTGTACCTGGATCTGCACACAAGGTGCAGGGGGTAACGTGAGTACACCAACTCAGAAGTAACGAACCCAAGCTATGGACTGAGAGGTAGTGACGGACAAAACCTCAGAATTTACAATAAACAGTATACTGAAATTAGACATGCTAACAGTTTATCAGAATGAGTAAATATGCAAGTATGCCAGTATACTCTACATGCCATCATAAAAAATATATGTATGAAACCAGTGTGGATATGCACATAGTGCTCACAACCCCCACATAGCAATCCACTCAATACCGTATAGGGCTCTCAGGCCTAGGTAAGATCCATCCCAAAAGGTACATAATCATCGGTGACCGTAGTCACTCCGTACTGAGGAAAAAGGCCAATCCAGCCCCACGGAGAAAGTCCATCTCCATAATACAACACTCGGACAAGATCCATGTCAAGGGACGATCCATCCCTCACATAACATCCACTTCAGACACGATCCATGCCCAGGGAAAATCCATCCCTCAACATCAATTGCGCTCACTAGGGGTGCAAAGACTCCGGAGGGGCCCTAGTGGCCCAAGCGCCATATCAAGCCAACGAAGGCATGATTTAAGTATCGTTGCAGTGTGCAGTCCGATCTCATAACTGTCTCAATAACGGCTCTCGGCCTCACTCAGTCATTACTCTCCAGTCTCACTCACATGGATCACAGATGCATCCATCAGCCCGAAACAATGATAAGTATGCATATAATTAACAATACTGAGACTGAGATATGAAGTGATATGCTATAACAGGACTGAGTATATGAAATTAAATAATCACAAAATGAGACAGTAATATACGGCCACTCGGGTCTCAGCATTTTCGGCGGGAAGCCTAGCATTTATACTTAACATAATTCCTAACAGGTTAACAATTACCACATTAACAGAAGCACAGATATCACTAGGGAATAACCACTAAGCGGTGCCATGGGATAATCCAGGTCACAAATACTCGGTGCACGCTCGTATTCCCGTCACTTGGCATGCGTGTCACCTCAATTATAGTCATAAATCATTTAGCTCGGGGTTTCGAACCTTCAGAACCAAGTTTGGAAACGTTACTTACCTCAAAACCGGCTAAAATACTATTCCGCAGTGCCTTTGCCTCAAAATTCGGCCTCCGAGTGCTCCAAATCTACCAAAAATCATATGTATATCATTATAATATGCCAGGAACAAACCCTAATCAAAATTTATCAAAAATACTCAAAATCCCGAAATTGGTCAAACCCGACCATTGGGCCCACGTCTCGAAACTCGATGAAATTTACACCATAAAAAACCTCATCCTCCCACGAGTCTATACATACCAAGAACACTGAAATCGGAGTCCAAATGACCCCTCAAATTCCCCTTTTTAAGGTCTTTAAACCACAAGCCCTAATTACCTATTTAAGCACTGTTTTTCCCCAAATTTCCACCAGTAATCCGACTTTTAATCACATATAAACGAGTTTTAAGTCCAAAATCCGTACCTCAATGAAGAACTATTGATTTCCCTCTTCAAAAACCCTTCAAACCCAAATAACAATAGTGAAAGAATGGCCAAAATTCGCTAAGGGTTCTTTTTATAGGTTCTGCCCAGCGATGACCGCACCTGCGGTCCTTTTCTCGCACCTGGCACCTGCAAAAATGACTTATGTCCGGACTTCCGCACCTGCGACCAATCCTCTGCACCTGCGACTCCGCAGGTGCAGTCCAAATCTCGCACCTGCGACCTTTGCTGACCCAGCCAACTTCCACATCTGCGGAGCCTTGTCCACTTCTGCGGGCTCGCACCTGCGGTTCTGTCACGACCCATTTCCAGAGTCGTGATGGCACATGTCGTGGAACCAGGCAAGCCACCCATTTTATCTAACTAAATACAATTTCCAATAAAAATATCCTTCTTAACAAGTCTGTGGATAAAAATAATAATAAATCAAAATTTGGAAACCAGTTTATGAAATTTAAAACCCAAATCCTACAAACCCCAGATCCAGTGTCACACAGCCATGAGCTGCTAGTACTTAATACAACCAAAAAGAAATGACTAACATAGTCTGAAAAGAAATACAACGGTAGAAAAGGAAGAGTAGACGAGATCACGGTCGCCAGCTGCTACCTCGTCAACTCTGATGAAACTGCTGCTACTCACTGACCAAAGCTGAATCCCGATATACCTGGATCTGCACACAAAGTGCAGGGGGTAACGTGAGTACACCAACTCAGTAGTAACGAAACCAAACTACGGGCTGAGAGGTAGTGACGGACTAAACCTCCGATAATTCGAACAACAGTATATAACTTGGACATGACAGTAATATATCAGGAAATAAACATGATGCATCAATATATGTATGTAACTCTGCATACTAGCATGAATTCATATAGAATCAAGAATGATGTATACTCAATAATCAAACTCTAAGGTGGTCCACTCAGTACTAGACTACGGCCTTCCGGCCCAGGGAAGTCCATCCCGGATATTACATAAACACAAGTGACACGGTCACCAAGTACTGAGGAATAAGGCCGATCCAAACCCCCACGGAGAAGATCCATCTCCGGAACATAATAACCACGGAGAAAATCCATCTCCAGAACGTAAGAACCACGGAGAAGATCCATTTCCGGAACATAATACTCAGACAAGATCCATGTCTAGGGAAATCCATCCCTCAATATTTGTGTGCTCACTGGGGGTGTAAAGACTCCGGAGGGGCTCCTTTCAGCCCAAGCGTTATATCAAGCCAACAAAGGCATGATTCCAGGATCGTTGCGGTGTGCAGTCCCACCTCATAACTGTCTCAAAACCAGGCTCCAAGCCTCACTCATTCAGTACCCTCCAGTCTCACTCACAATGCTTTAACATATAAAAATCAGCCCAAACCAATGATAATATAGAATAAACTAGCAACTTACGAGACTGAGGCATGAAACATATACTTTAACAGGACTGAGTACATGAAAACAATAATCACAGATAGAGACAGCAATAATCGACTGTTCCGGTCTGAACATATCGGCGTGAAGCCTTAACATTTATACTCAGCATGACTTCTATTGCGTTCAAGGTAATACCACCTTCACGGTACAAATATCAACCTGAGATAACCATTAGACAATGCCATGGGATGAGCCAGGCTACAAATATTCGGTAAACGCCCGCATGCCCGTCACTTGGCAAGTGCGTCACCTTAGTTAACATCAAATATCAAATAGTTTGGGGTTTCGAACCCTCAGTTCCAAGTTTGGAAGCGTTACTTACCTCAAAACCGGCTAATATACTACTCCGCAGTGCCCTTGCCTCTAAATTCGGCCTCCGGGTGCTCCAAACTACCAACAATCAGATGTATATCATTATAACATGCTAAGGAACTAATCCCAATCGAAATGTATCAAAAATACCCAAAAATCCCGAAATTGGTCAAACCCGACCCTCGGGACCGCGTCCGGAAACTCAAAAAAATTTATACAAAATTTTTCTTCATCATCTCACGAGTCCGTACATATAAAGAACACTAAAATCAGAGTTCGTTTGACCCCTCAAATCAATCCCTAAAGGTCTAAAAATCTCAAGCCCAACACCCACCTTATTTTACTGATTTTTCATAATTTGGTACTGAGATTATGTTCTATAATCACCCATAAACGAGTTTTAATGATCAAAAGACTTACCTCTATGAAGAACACTGATTTTCATCTTCAAAAATCGCCCCCAAAGCTCTTTGTCCGTACAAAAATGGTGTAAAAAGGGTTTAAGTCGCGGAGGGTTTAATTATATACTGCCCAGTGATTTCTTCACTGCGATCGCGGAAAAAGTCACGCGATCGCGGTTCACAGCAGCTCAATCTCACGTAATCGCAACCAGATGCACGCGATCGCGAAGACCCTTGACCTCACCCCCACGCGCCTGTTATGACCCTACGCGATCGCGACCTAGACCACGTGATCGCACTTCACCTTCTTCCAAACCTATGCGATCGCGATTGCGATGCACAGTTTTGCCTGGCCCTCAAAGTTTTCTACGTGATCGCAGCCTTTGCCATGCGATCGCGATGCACAATTCCCTACTGCACAAAAACCAGAAAATCAGCTCTTCCTTTAAGTCTAAAAATGCCCGTTAACCACCCGAAATCAATCCCGAGCCCCTCGGGACCCCAACGAAACTTACCAACATATCCCATAACATCGTTCAAACTTATTTGCACTCTCGAAACACCAAAACTAACATCAAAACACCAAAATTACATCGGATTCAAGCCAAAGAACTTTAAAATTTCTAAAATCCACCAATGATGCCGAAACTATCCAAAACAACTCCGATTGACCTGAAATTTTGCAGACACATCCAAAATGACATTACGAACCTGTTAAAACTTTCAGAATTCCATTCCGACCCCGATAGCCTATTTTCCACTGCCGACCGGAAATCACCAAAAACTAACTTTCGCCAATTCAAGCCTAATTCTACATCGTACATCACAAAATTATTCTGAACACACTCCTAAGTCCCAAATCACCTAACGAAGTTATCCGAGCCATAAAACCCGTATTCCAAGGTCGTTTACTAATAAGTCAACTCTTAGTTGACTTTTCGAATTTTAAGGCTATTTTAAAGGCTAAATGACTGCACTCTCACTACAACCATTCGATTTCAAGCCTATCGACTCTAACACATCAATAACAGAATAACCAACCTATGACAAGTCAATAACAGCAATTATAATGCAGGTTCTACATAACGACGGACCGGGTCGTTACATTCCCCATCCGCAGGTGCGGAAACACCAGAAAGTTTCCCACTAGCAACTCCAAAATGCCAAAAATCATGTTGTTACCCATCCGCACTCAACCCGAGGCCCTCGGGACCCCAACCAAAAATACAAACAAGTCATAAATGATCACTCGGACTTAGTCGAACTCTCGGAACACCCAAAATAACATCGAAACACTAAATCAACCCATGATTCAAGCCTAAAGATATTCAAACTTCCAAAATTCACCAACGATGCCGAAACTACCCAAACCTCGTCCGATTGATATAAAAATTTGCGGACACATCCAGAATGACGCTACGAACCTGCTCGAACTTCCGGAATTCCATTCCAAACCCGACAGCCTATATTCCACTGCCGACCGAAAATCGCCAAAAACTTACTTTCGCCAATTCAAGCCTAATTCTACACCGGACCTCAAAACTACATTTCGAACACACTCCTAAGTCCCAAATCACCTAACGAAGTTATCCAATCCATAAAATCCGCATTCCGAGGTCATTTACCTATAAGTCAACTCCCGGTTGATTTTTCCAACTATTGAGCTCATTTTAGAGGCTAAGTGCCTTAATTCTCACCACGACCACTCTGAACCCGAATCAACCAACCCAATGCCACACAAAAGAGATGAACCACACAACAATGAAGCCGAAATGCGGAAAACAGGCTAAAGTCTCGGACCGAACGGTCCTGTCGTTACACTTACAGCCCTAACAACGCCTTCACACGGCTAACACAGGCTTCACATGAGTTCCGTCCAAAGGACAGGTTCAGTCCCCACCATAGCTACAGTATCTCAACCTCATAATCATCGGAAGAGTCCTATTCTTATTTATACAAAGGTTACCATATCTTAAAAATCTAGTGTGTTATCAGTCCAATACAAGTGTAGTAGCAATAGAATTAGCAAATTAGGGTGTTAGTCCATTTTAATTTTTAGCAATAGAATTAGCAAATTAGGTTAGCTCTCAATCTCATCTTCAGTTCTTCATAGTTCAGTATTCACCCACGCAGCCAAACTTTCACTCTCTCATCTTCAATTCTTCAGTCAGGCAGTCATAGTCTCATAGAGTCACCATTTCCGTCTCCGATCTGGGCGTTCGCGTTGCTGTGTTGTTGGTGATTCCGAGTTCCGACTCCTCTCTCCTCACTCCTCACTCAATCATAGTATTGGATTATTTCGAAGCTCAACGGTCCGGCCAGGTTCATATGAATTTTCTATGATCTTTATTTTGTGATTGTTTGAGATTTCTTTTTATATTTTGTAAATCGGGTCTCTATTTTTTAGTTTTGAACTTTAATTTCTGTGTGGTCACTCTAAAGCTGTGTTTCAATAAATTTATGTGTTTAAGGAAAATTGAATTTGTAAGAATTTAGGTCAGCAGGATTTGGGTATTTTTGTGTGCCATGTTATCCTCTTAATGCATGGAAATAAGTAATTGCGTGCTTCATCGACTGTCAATTGTCGGATACTACTCTGTATTCTCATTTCTCAGTCCTATATAAAATCGGATTTATCAGTTGATATTGAGAAGAAAATCCACTGTTTCTGTGTTTTTTTGTGAACACTGTCCGTTTGACTTCATTTTTTTTATTTTTTTGCTTAATTGCTAAATTGTCAATATTGTCTTTATCTTTTTGCTTAAGTTTTCTGCACTCTGTTAAGTTATACTAGATTGGTATTTGTTAATTTATACTAGATTGCTCTCTGTTAAGTCATACTAGTCTGTTCCTATTGTTGTCTAAGTTGTGAAGGGGAGCCAAGTTTAAAATGTTGTTAGTGTATGCAATGGAAGTCAAAGTGACATGTAATATATATTTAGGATTTTACTCAAGATTTTAGTATCACACAATCGTATACTATCTCTATTTGTATAGATGACAGATGAAAGTTTAAACAGTGTTGCCGGTTCAAGTGAAAGCTTACATATTACTCAAGATAGCAACACCAACACCATTGATACTCAAGATTCTAAGAAAAGAAAAGTCATGCAACCTAGATCCAAGGCTTGGAATCATTTTGATAAAGTTGAGGTAAATGGGGTTGGTAAAGCAAAGTGTAGATATTGTAAGCAAGCTTTAGCTTTTTACTCATCTAAGAATGGAACAAGCGGATTGAACTCTCATTTGACTAGATGCAAAGAATACTCACCTAACATTGATAAAGATAAAAGTCAAACAAAGATAAATTTTCAATCTTGCCGAAGTGATGAAGGATCACTTTGGAAATTTGATAAAGAAGTGGTTAGGAGGGCCTTAATTGAGATGATAGTTATTGATGAACTACCATTTAGCTTTGTAGAAAATTAAGGCTTTATTAAGTTTATGAGAAAAACTCAACCACAATTTCGTCTTCCTTCCCGTAGAACAATAACAAGGGGTTGTTATGAAGTTTACGGTGAATTGAAGCAAAATCTAAGAAAGTCTTTTAGAGAAGCACAACAAAAAATTTGCCTCACAACAGACACATGGACTTCATTACAAAGAATAAATTATATGTGTTCAGCTCACTTCATTGATAGGGATTGGAAGTTGCATAAAAGAATACTAAATTTTTGCCCTATCACTAGTCATAAGGGTGAAGAGATGGCTAAAGCTATTTCAAATTGTTTGCTTGAATGGNTTGATGCTTCTGTCTCACATGTTAGAGATATTGTGAGGTATGTGAGAGCTTCGCCTGCAAGGACCTTAAAGTTTAAACAGTGTTGTGCACATGTAAAGGTAGAATGTACCAAAACATTGTGTTTGGATGTTCCTACTAGGTGGAATTCCACCTATTTGATGTTGGATACGGCACAAAACTTTGAAAAGGCCTTTGACAAGTTTCATCTTTTTGATGATGGATTTTTTGCTTTTCAATGTTCTAGTGAAGATGGTAGTAGTGTAGGTCCTCTTGAATCTGATGATTGGGTGAATGTGAGGAATGTGATACAGTTTCTTGCAAGATTTCACGAGCTCACCAAAAAAGTTTCAGGTTCACGTTATGCTACTTGTCCTCAATCTCCATCTAGTTCTACTTCATCTAATAACACATCTAATACATCTTGTGGGAGTGTTATAACTGCATCATTAATAAGGACGAAGTTTCACTTGAAGAAACAAAAGGAAGACAATGGAAGTGGGGGTGCTAAATCCGAGTTGGATAAATACATTAGTAAGAACAAGAGCCTTTTAATGAAGAATTTGATATCTTAAGTTGGTGGAAAACACATGCTCCTAGATTTCCTATCGGAGTTGGCTCGTGATGTGTTGGCCATTCCAATTTCTAGTGTGGCGTCGGAATGCGCATTTAGCACCGGTGGCCGTATTCTTGATCCATTTAGGAGTTCATTGACTTCTAAATGTGTGCAAGCTCTTATTTGTGTTCAAGATTGGCTTAGAGAAGAGAAGAATCCTATTAGTGTTGAAGAAGACTTGAAGTATCTTGAGGAACTCGAGCTTGGTAAGATTTACTAATTTGTGTGTATTTTAGTTCAAAATAATATATCATAATTGTTTATTTGTCATTGTCATTGACATATTTGATCGAATTATCTTTAGATATGGACAATAATGGAAACACTACTAGCATTGTTTGATGTATAGTTGCAACTTGCAACTTGAGTGGTAAATTTAATACACTATTTGTTTGGTGATATACTTTTGTAGTTTTGTTTTATTATCATCAAAAAATAATATTCTAACTTACGATTTATATATTGTTTAGGTTCAAGTGCAATCATGCCCCGTGCTCGGTTGGCCATTTTCAGAGAAAAGATTTGCAGCCATTTTCAGAGAAAAGATTTGCAGTATTTTTGTTATGTTTTGCTCCATTTTAGTGCTCCAAATTAGCAATTTAGCATACTGTTAAGTGGACTGTAATTTGTGCTGTAACTGGTATTTGTAACAGGACAGTTGGACTGTAATTTGTAACTGAACAGTTGGTATTTTTGCTGGCATACTAATATTTTTGTTGTTAAGCTTCCTTAGAGCATATTGTAAGTGTAAGGAAGCTTGATATTGTGTTTTGAGTACAGGATTATATCTGAGGAATACAATTGGTATTCTGTTGCATTTTGTAGGTTCATGTTAGGCGTGGACTTCCTTAGAGCTATATGTAATGTCATGTTATTGTGATTTGAGTACAGGCTTATACATGATTATTCTTCTTCCTTAGAGCGATATGTAATGTTCAACATATCTGAAGCTATTCAATTAGCTAAAGCACTATTTTGTTGATTGTTTGTTATCATCAAAGCATAACAAACACAATATTGGTCCGAAAATCAATATTGCAGTTCGTTGCTAGAAAATCAAGACATTTGACCATTTGTTGCTAGAAAATCACGTAAGTATTGGCCTTGTACGAGTAAGTATTTGGTTGCAGTTTCTCAACATGTCAGTATCCGAGTTAAAAATTCCAGCACTATATTTTTACTTTTGTAGTTTGTTGTTCTTTATCACCACCGAATATTAAACTGATATCGTACCGAACCGAAATAAGAAATATTGAACCATACCGAAATATTTTGGTACGTTATTTGGTATACACAATTGAGAAACCGAATACCGATATACCAAACCGAAATTCTTAAATATCGAACCGAATTACCGAATGCCCATCCCTAACTACTACTACTATTATTTTACAAATCACAACTTCCTTTATGTTTTATATCAAATTATTTGATGTAAAAAAACATAAGCCATTCAGACGTTACCTTTCCTCTTATCAATTTTTTCTATGAGTACAACACCAACCTCTTCATTCCAAAAATGGCAGAGAAATTCATTTTTTTTAATTTATTTTATTTGACAAATATTTGTTGGTAATAGTATTAATATTTTTTTTTGTATTAGATCATAGAAATAACAATATTCTTTTTTAAGATATTACTGTAGAAGTCCTCAGAAACTACAATAAGGCATTTAAAAACTTTTATGAAAAGAATTCTTTTTTCATTGAACCAGCTAAAAAGATATTTAGTAGTCATCATTTTCAAGAACTTATACATTTTTTGTTAATTTTTATTTTAAAACTCAAAACACATTAAATTTTTTTAGTAATTTTTTTTTAAAAGTATATTTTATTGATATAGGATACACGCGCAAAGCGCGTACCCTAAGACTAGTTATATTAAAAGCATGAAGGCCCTTAGCGAAATGTCGTTCGCCTTTTTTAACCTTTAAAAATAGAGTTTAGATTGAATAAAATATTAATTTATTTATTTTCCTAATATGTAGGAATACTCATTTAATTATTTTTTTAATATGTAGGAATACTCATTTAATTATTTTCCTAATATTTAGGACTACAAAATCAACTAAATTTTATATATTACATTCTTCCTTATTTGGATTTCGTAGAAAAATTTAATATTTAGAACTTCAAAAATATTAGCATCTTATTTTATATAAATTTTTACACTTAATTTATATAAATGACAATAAAAGGAAAGAATTAAAAATACTAACCAAATAGGACATAACCACTTGGTATTTAGAAGTTTATCCCTTTGGAAAGATACCAAGTATTCAATCAAGGACGTAAACGTTCGTGGAAGATGACGAAGTAACTTTTTTTATATTTTAATTTAGGTGAAACTCTTTTATACAACAAAATACTTTAATACAAAACTATTCCCCACGTACGAGCTAATATTAAGAATTTAAATCAATAAAATATAATTTCTATCTTTTATTGCTGAAAATAAATAATTAAGTATTTTGAATGGCTAATTAGCAAAAAATATTTAATTTTATTATTTTTCAAATTCATGAAGTAAAATTATCTTCAGGTTGACAAAAAATCTTGGCTTAAATAGATATATTGCAATAATGATGAAATAAATTAGAAAATAAAGCCGAATCAATTATTTTAATATAGTATTAAAAATTAACTTGGTTAAAATTCAAAATAGAAGAAATGAGAATGAAATAACAAGTATTCCAAATAAGTTGACATTTATTTTTATTTTTATTTCTCATTTATTCCAATAAATGACCCTCTATAATTTTTTGTATACGTAATAAGTTATTGGTTGTAAAATACAAATTCAGTATTAGTCAGATTTAGACCTTACATCGTTACTTAATTATTCATTTTTTTTTCTAGAAACTATATGACCTAGTCGTTCATTCCAATAGCTCTAAAAAAAGATATAATTTTTGTAATTAATGTTAATTTGATGAGTGTTTGAAGAATTATAATAAAAAAATATATAACGATTTCAATCATGTTAGATTTATTATTATGTCACAAAATGACTATAATTTTTGTAAGCTTACCCGAAGGATATGCCCTTCAAATTAATATAAAATATATGTACTTAAATTTTTTACGTGTGAACTAGTTTCTTCTAAAAGATATATGATGACCCTTTTTATTTCAAATCTCTAAAAAAGTATAATTATTTTTTTTATGGTCTTTTGAAGAATCATAATAAAAATATATAATAAATATCGGAAGTTAATTACCAAAAAACAGATATATTAATCTTTTTAGATTCAATATCATGTTACAGGAAGTACTAAAATTTTCATAAGATTTTTTCAAAAGATATGCCCTTCATATTAAGAAGAAATACGTGTTATTTTACCTTTTAAAAATAAATTTTAGAATTGTTATAAAATTAATTATTTTCAAATACAACGACAAATGGAGTTAATCGACACTAGAATTATTTAGATATTAATTCTACTTGAATAATGATATATCGAAACTAAATATACTCTTTCAAATATAATCTGAGTCATTCTCCGGTATATTTTAGTAGCTTACTTTAGTATTCTTTTTGAATGTCTTTTCTCATTTTCAGGGCACTTTAATTTTGTGTTCATTAAAATTCATAGATTATTAGTTGTTTGTTATACGTGTGAAGTTCTATCCACTATTTATATTTTCAATGACTATGTGTACTACTGAAACTGAAAAGGAAGCATGTTTTATTTATTAAAAAAAGTGGCGTAAATTTTAGGTTGAATTATTAAATGATGATTGAGGATTTCTATGAAACGTTTTTTCTTAATTGAGTTAGTGATACGTACAATGTCAATGTTAATGACTATTGTCAGGAACTTATACTTTTATTTCATAACTCAAACGCTCATTGAGATAGGAATAGACGCACGATGCGTGTACCCTGAACGATTCTTTTATTATATTGAACGTAAAATTCTGATTGGATAAAAATTATAATTACAATTACATATTTAAAACTTGGGATGAGCTATTATTAAGATTTTAATCAACAACAAAACAATCTTTTTAACATTAAGAACAATCCTAATTAACCAAAAAGTCTTTTGATTTAACTAATTTGTGAAAAACCCAAGTCATTCTTTTCGAAATTTATAACAAAATAGATTATAATATAGTAGTAAAAGTCAAACTTTTAAAATGCAAACGTAAAAAGAAAGGAACACTATAAGACAAAATATATTCTAAGTTAGTTGTCATTAATTAACTTTCTTTCTGGTATTCGTTCAAATAAATGATAACTCCCCATACTTTTCTGTGTACAAAGTTACTTATTTTAAAACATTAACTTAATGTCATTTAGCATTAGATAATTTGATTTACATTCTTCATATACACATATTTTACTGATTAATGTTAACCGCACGTGCAACGCACGTACACTAAAGCTAGTATATATATATATATATATATATATGTGAATGGAATATTGCAGCATAAACTAAAATTTAAAAAAAACAACTAGCTAACTTTATAAACTGTTTTTATTTAATTAATAAATATTTTTTTTAGGGTGAAAATCACTTTGACCCTCCAACTTCGTCTTAAAAATTAAATTCCTCCTCCAACATTAAAAAATTGACGTTCTGCTCCTCCAAATTCAATTGTATTTTTAAAATACCTATTTTAACCTCAATCTAAGCCTTGGTCTCTATTTTTTTTTTAGTTTTTAAAAAGTGAAAACAATAATCAATCATTTATAATTTATTGAAATTGAATAATAAAAGAAATTAGAAAAATTAGAATAAAGAATCTTATTATTACAGTCATAATACAAAAAAGAATAACTATACATTTTGTTACAAATTCATAAAAGTATTGTTCTAGTTAAATTTTATTGAACTATAGTTATAAAATTTAAAATAGGGAAAGAGTCATATATACCTTCTACTATGCGAAAAGGATCAGATTTACCCTCCGTTATTCTTACGGTACAAAATTACCCCTAACGTTAGCTAAATAGTTTAAATATACCATTTCTCCGTTAGGATTGTCCAAAGTGAATACCTTATCTCACGTAGTGATGCCATTTTGATGAGGTGGACACCGCATGACCTATTTTACTCCTTTTCTCCACTTCTTCCACCACTAGCACCTCCTCCCCCTCCACTACAGATAATCAATTGAAAAACAAGCAATTGACTATCTGTAATACTTCAAATTTCATAGAAAATTAGCTTATTTTAAAATGAAAAAAAAAACAGATCTAAGAAGATACAACGAAAAAAAAACTACTATATTATGTTACTTCCTTTCAAAAAATCACTCTTTGAATCATTTCCAAGATTCGAAGAATAAAAATCCTTTCAATGAATCTTGGCTAGGATGTCAGTATCAATACTGTGCATAACACCATAGAACTTTTCGTTCAGAAGCTGGTAGAAATTAGAATATATGGTGGCCATGGTGTTGTTGTTGGTGACGGTGATGGTGGTATAGAGGGGAAGGAGGTGCTAACGGCGGAAGAAGTGAAGGAAAGGGGTAAAATAGGTTGAGGTTGGTGAGGTGACATGCCACATGGTGTCCACCTCATCAAAATAGCAGCGCCACGGGGATAAGGTGTTCACTTTGGACATTCCTAACGGAAGAAGGGTATTTTTAAACTATTTAGCTAATATTAGAGGTATTTTTGAACCGAAAGTATAACAAACGGTAAATCTGATCCTTTTTGCATATTATAAGTGTATAGTTGACTCGTTTCCCTTTAAAATAAGATATTTAAATTGATAAAACACTTAGCTAAAGACAAAACATATCTTATACTATAATGTAATATAATAAAGAAATATATGCTTAGAGGAGGAATTAAAAATTTCGAAGGTAAAATAGATAACGCAAATGATAAGAGGAGCATAATGTCAACTGTTGATGTTGGATGAGGTGTTTAATTTACAAGGTAAAGTTGGGGGATCAAAATGATTTTTACCCTTTTTCTTAAGGCAACAAATATTTATTAAACAATCAAGTCAAAACAGAGTTATATTAGAAAAATATTCCTATTCTCTAAATGAGAAGCATCATAACAAAGAATGTGTTATGTCATGCTAGTTGTCACTATTTGGCCAAGAACTTGTGAATAGCCCTCAACAACTTCTTGGCCTTCATGCAAGCAATCACTTTGCCCGAAAGGATGATTGAGTCACCAACAACAATAATCCAGTAGAATCTAACTAGTGGGGTTTGGGGAGGGTAGAGAGTACGCAGACTTTATCCCTCCCCCAAAAGGATAAAAACGCTATTTCAGGGAGACCCTCGGCTCAGAAACAATAGATCCGTAACAACAGAAACCAGAAAAATAGTATCAGCATCGTAAAATTCAGCAAATAAATTGAATCACTATGTAACTTAAAACTTGACTCATTTCGAATCGCAAGTCTAACCATATTCAAATGGCAATCAAGACCGGCTAATTCATACACATGACAACGGCTAAGTCACCCGTGTACAACATCAACAAGTCGGCTAAGGTCTCTACACTCGGTTCGAAGTAGAAACGAATGACAAACTAAGTCTACAATCAACTAGCAAACCCTAATCAATCATTCCTCCCTAAAACTAGAGGGTTAGTGAAACGAGGATTCTCATCCAATGTTAAACATTCAGGATGATGTTAGAACAATTGAAATTGTATAGGAATGCATCAAACTTTGGGGCGTACATCAGAGGACAAGAAATTCAATTAGAGTGACCAAACACATGTATATTTCTCAAAATATGGAATGTGACGTAAAGATAGCTATGGTATCCCTCTATCAGTTTATTTGAACGTAAATATTAACCCCAAGTGGAGGGAAGACAATAATACCAATCCTTCTACCAAAGTAATATGCAAGTGTAATACAAAAACTAACTCAAAAAAATAATGCGCTACTAGCCAGTCTCGCGTGGAGACTATTCCATAACCCAACATCTCTTCGGGCAAACGTATTGCTATCCAAATACTATAACAGAACATCAAACTCATGTTCAACATCCTTTGTTGGAAAAACATTCAAAAAGGTTGAGCAAATTGCCAGGGAGGATGCCTTTGGGAAATTGTGACAGGAGCTCACATAAACTTTTGGCATGACAGTTGGCTAAATCCAAATACTACACTCAGATCTCAAATTTAAGGACCACTAAACAAAGATGAATCACTCCATCTTGTACACATCTTCATTAATAATAGTCAATGGGATTTAACGCAACTATCTTTTCAGCTACTCACAAACCTCATTCATCAAATTACCAGTATATACTTGCCCAAAAATCCAGAACACCATGACTCCTTGATTTGGGGAATAACTTTAAACGCAAATTTTACTGTTAAATCATGCTACAACGCTTTAATAGGAACCACCAAATCGGACTCTTTCCCATGGATCTGGAAACTTCCCGTACCACCAAAGGTTAGGCATTTTATATGGCTTTGTAGCCATGACAGATTGCGCACGGCTAGTTATTTACATAAAATCCATATTATCCCAAATGATATTTGCCCAACTTGCAAGGCTCCAACGGAATCCATAACACACTTGTTCTTCCGATGTCCACCAACTCGTGCTATTTGGAACAACCTTGGAATCCTCCAGTAAATGAATTATAATTCATTGAAACCTCTAAACTGGCTTAAGCAACTTCTACTGACAACAACTTACCCACACCTACCATATGGATTGCCACCAAAAAACTTCTTTAACTTTTTGCTTAGGGCGTATTTGGCTCAACCGGAATAGGAACGCTTTTGACCACTACCCACAATATGTTGACATTGCGCATTTGAATATTACCACCTAGTATTCAAATTAAATACAGATGGTGCGGCCACAAAAACTCTAGGACACAATGGATTGGGGGGAATAATTCGTAATCCTGAAGGTAAATGGGTATGGGGATTTGCTGGAAATATCCCAAGTGCAAATAGCATCCACATGGAATTATATGCCTTAGTACTCGACCACAGATTAGCATTACAACACCACTCCTATCCATTAGAGATCAGTATTGATGCAAAAGAGGTAATTACCATCATAAAACAACGTAATCCGCATTACTTAAATCTTGTTGATGACTGCAGGTTCTTGCCCATGCAGCTGGGTGATCCTATCATCCAGCATGCCTACAGGGAGGCAAATATGGTAGCAGATGTTTTGGCTAAGTATGGCTCTAAGTTGCCCAGTGGTTCTGCTGTGTGTACCATGGAACAAACCCTACTTTTGCCCTCAAGGAGTACACACATGATCTAACATGCGTGGCTCGTAGAAGATCCGCCCGCACTTGTTTTTTTGTAAACCAACATGACACCACTAATGTAAATCCACCGCAAGTGTGAGCACAAGACAGCGACAACAATCAAGAATGTAGTTATCTAGATACTGAAACCACTGTTTTTTGTAATGATCCATCTACGGATGAAACTATCGATGTAGAATGTCTTTTTCCTTATGCTACCAGTGGTGCACCTGCACCTTCCTCCTTGTATGCTCCTTCTGTTTGAAGTTAAGGAAGTACTTAATCTTCTAGACCAAAACAAAAAAAAAGTATCCTCACCTCATGACTTTATGAAGAACTGAATTTACTGGTAATGCTTCAAATTTATCGGAAACAGAGGGTCTATCGGAAACAACCCTCTATCTTTACAAGGTAGGGTTAAGGTTTACGTACACACTACCTTCTCCAAACCCCACTAATGAGATTATACTGGTACGGTGTTGTTGTTGTTGCTTCAAATTCATCTTCCTTTGTGCCAAAGAACACTAGCATAGGATGGACATTTGGAAAAAGGGCTGTGATAAAGCATCAAGCTCAATGAATTCTTCTGTATGAAATATAAATAAATTGGGGGGAGATTAAAGGTTTATATTTCCCTCTAGATTTAAATCTGCAGAGTTCAGATCAAGTGACACAAACTGGTAGAACAAACAGCAAAGAGGTACAAAGTTTTAAAAAATGAGACATAACAACAGAGAGAAGTTCATTTTTTTTTTTTTGATAATTCAAGTTGATTGAGAACCAGATAGCGTGTTAAACTACTTGGTCTAACCTCAATTAATTGATCTTCTCTTGAATGCAGAATAGAAGAACCACCTGCAGCATGTCATAAAGCAGTTAGGAAGTGAAACGATGGAATGTGCGAGTGCATGATTTTAAGTATTGATGATGCCTGATATACCACACAGTCAGAAAGCAAAAAGAGATTTTGAGTGCAACATTAATTGATTTCACGAAATTTAGCGAGTATACAACAAAAACAAAAAAACTCAGTTCAGTTCTTGATTTTATCAAATTAACTCTAGAATCTACATGACTAAAACTGTTGCAATGGAAGTGTATGACGTAAGTCCATTGTTAGGTAGTCATCCAAGAAAAGGTTTCGAGAAATTTAGAACTGAATTAACATGTTGCAGAAATAGGAAATGCAAGAAAGCAACATCTGTTGAGGGAAACAAGAAACATATTTTTTTGACCGCGTCAACTATTCAAAGCTGGATTCCAGGATTTAGTACTTACAAAGACATGTATGTTGTAAACCAGCACTGAGAGTATAATATTGTATAGGCAGATCTCTAATGCTCAGGAAAGTCCACACCACCTGTCACTGCACAAAATGGCGAATTAAAAAATATTTTATCTATTATACACACACACTAAAGAATAAGCCAATATCTTCTGGTAATAGCCCAGAAAGTGCTTTTTGAAGAACTTGAGGGAATAATCAAGCTTCTAAAGAAAATCTCTCTTTTTCTTGGAGGATCTTCCCACTTAGCTACAGTAGAAAAGTTACTCTTCAAAACAAAGGAGAAAAGTAAAATACAATCTCACCCTACGTCTCGTTCCTCCTCGAGGCTGCTTTTTCTTAAAGAGCGGCATGTATTGGTATGGCTAAGTTGTGAGGAGATATGTTTTTTGTTTTCCAGTGTGACGGCATCTCATTTTTACATATCATAAAATTGGTAAGAACAGAAAGTGATAGTACAGTACTCCTCAAGTAACTAACCCTTTTCCTAGTCCAACTTCCAGTCAAGAATGTTAGATAATAAGTATAAGTTTTCTGCTTGCTACTGATTACTGAATTCCGAGAACCAGATTCAATCGATTTTCTAATTTGCTTTTTATAATTTAATGAGCACACCAAAGCAACAACAGCAAATGCAAACCTTATAGATAAGCCGCATAGACCTTCTGGGGTGACTTTGTAGACGCTTTGCACTTCTCAAAATTCTCCCATCATTATAATGATGAACATTATCAGATTTACAATCATCCATCTTTCTCTTCTTTCCTCCATAATATAAATGCTTCTTCTGCTTCTTCAAAAGCTCTCTGCGAAAAGTACAAAAACAAAGTTTTCATTGTTGTGTCATCAGACTTATAATTCACAGCATCTTAATTTAGCAAGAGCAATTACTTTGAAGCTTCTATTCTGTTGGCATGCCTGTCCCTTGCCTGCGAAAAGAGAGAGATTATGATATTAACTTGTTTCAGGTTTTCATGAAAGAAACAAAACATATCAACTATAATAAGAGAATCACGGAAACAAATTTCTACATGCTTAGTGATCATTTCTTATTGCATGCAAAGAAAAAAGAGGATAAATAATAGAAAATAGGCAAGTCAAGCCAATAGTGGTCGAAAAGGACAGACACATCAAAGCAGAACTAATACAAATTTGATCAAAACCAATAAACCCACATTCAATGCCAATTATCTAATTCCTTTCCCTCTTAAGGCACCACCACAGCACCACTGCTAGTAGCATGATCCGCCGTCACCATAACTGCTGCTGTTATATCCGGATTCCAGGATCACAGCCACCTCTGTAGCCACCAGAGTATCAGCTTTGCGTCTCTTACATCTGGAGCCTCAACCACCCTTATGGTATCCCTCACTCACCACCACCACCACGACTTGTTCCGCACCATTAACTTACGGTCAAGGCTCGGGCCATTTGTCCTCCCTATCACGTCCCTCATAGCTTGCTCATCGTTGAAGGTAATGCAGCCGAAACCTCTACATTTACCAGTCTCGCTCTTTGGTGATCTTTGATTTGAGTATTTCACTAATCTGAGCAGAAGGCTCTGCATGGTTCGATTGGTGGTAGCCCATGCGAGCCCACAGACAAAGCACCTGTATTCCACATTGATAGAAGACAACTTTTTGTTTTTGAGAGAGAGAGAGTGTGTGTGAGAGAGAGAGTGTGAGTGTGTGTGTGTGTGTGTGTGAGAGAGAGAGAGAGAGAGAAAGAAAGGAGAAATCCAAATAGAGCAGGGAGAGCTGCTTAGAAGGCATAAACGATTCCAAAATTCAATATCAGCTTATTAAAGTGGATATAACCCTACTAATGAATGTCATGTCACAAGAAACATGTCCACAAAAAAAAAAAAAATGAAGAGGATAAACTAGACTCGAATAAAGATGGTATGCTCAGATTGCCAACAAGTTGAAAAATACGAGTAATGAGGAAACTACATAAAACATACGAATGTAATTTACATAGTCCTCAACCATTCACAGAAACTATTTTTCAGACTGGTTGGACATTCCCTCTACCAAGAAAATCCAAAACAAGGAACAATAGGCTACATACGATCACATGCACAAAGCAATGACCTAGAAAGCTGTCATAGCAAATAACACCAGATTATGCTAAGATAATATTACCCCTCCATCAGCAGATGAAGGCGTGTCAATTCTACAGCTATCCTCACAAGAATTGGGTAGTTGACTTCTTAGGCTCTCAGCTGCATCAACCAAATTTCTAAGGTAATCTTTTTCAGAAGAAGAATATGATGCATGTTGATGATGACTGCCAATTTCTGACGCCTTTATCTCTGTAAAATCAGTTTCCGAGGAGAGATGAGCTAGATCTGTAAGCTTCTCTGAAGAACAAGTTCTCTGCCTTTCAGAATCGAGAGAACTTACGTTACATGATCTTTTTGTTGCTAAAAATCCCAAAGCCGCATCATCTGTTTTTTCTGTATGACGTACAACATCAATAATGCCACACAAACTTGGGGAAGAAACAATTTGTGCATGACCACTATTAAATTTGCTGTCTGAATCTGTTTCCCACAGACATGAACTTGTCATTTGTCTATTATTTCTTAGGTATTGAATCTCCTGACGGAAACTTAGAAATTTTTTATTCTGCATATTATTACATACACACTTCTCCTTTTGCAATCTTCTAAAACGGTCTGATGCACATGAATTCAAGTCAACTGAAAGTTTGATTCCATCTTCTGATGAGACAGAAAACTCAAATGAAGGCACATGCGTTGACTTTATGTCAGAAGTAAATGCATTCTTGGAAAAACTTATTGGTGGACTGTGAACTCTTTCATTGAAACCCTTCCCATCACATAGGCCAGAAGAATCTTGAAGGTTGTACCAATTGCCTTCGGAAGTTTCTACATCTGCAATCTGCATCATGACAAACTTGTATTTCAAAGATCAACCCAGGTAAGCACCGGATGTAATAATCAACAAACCTTATCAAGCATTTTCCAGATCATTGCGTCACAATACCATTTCACAATGAACTCATCATATGTATCATATGTTTAATCTCACCCAAATTTTCACATTCATTCACTACAAAAGATTGTCTGTCATCAACCCAAAACCAACAATTACCTTGAAGTAATTGATCAAAGAATTCACGAGATTGGGTTTTGTCTTATAAGGAGACAAACCGTACTTCTTGCACAAGTCTTGAAGTTTTTTCTTGGGTAGACTGTAAATGGAATTTCGATTGTCCTTTGTCTTCATCTTCATCTCTCTGAATGAAAACCTCCCTTCACGCTGCATCAAGACAAACTGATCCTTCAGTGATCAATCCAGGTTATCTAAGAAGGTCGTGTGATAACCAAGAAACTTATATCAGGCATTTTGTAGATGATCATATCAACATTACAATTTCCAAATTAAGTCATCTTCATGTATCAGGTGTTCAATATCACCCAAATATTCACTTTTATTCACAAACAATCATACTATCTTTAACATCAAACACTACCAAAAATATCGAGCTTTTCCGACTGCCAAAACGCTGGAAAGTAGTCAAAAATCGGTGATCTCCGACGACTTTCCGACTGTTTTGCAGTAATCGGAAAATTGAACGTCGAAACCAGAAGCAGATCCAGGATTTAAGTTCCATGGATCCAAACCCATTATATTTTTTAAGTTATGGATTCATATCTACTATTTCTTGCAATTTTAGTGGATTTTTACACATCAATTTATACTCCGCGTTGAAAGTACTGGGTTCAGATGAACCCGGTGCTTGCAAGCTGCATCACCCCTGGTTGAAAAAATTTCCAACTACAATAGTCGGATAGTTTAAAATCTGATACGACCATAAAATGGTGGAATATACCGACTACAATATTCTGAAACTTAAACAAATAATTATTTATTTATTTAAACATTTCCGACTACTGTAGTCGGACAATTAAATAAATAAATAATTATTCATAAGTGATCAAAGAGTTTACAAGATTAGGCTTTGTCTTATAAGGAGATAAACCATGTTTCCTGCACATATCTTGAAGCTCTTTCTTAGGTGGCTAGCAAATCAAATTCCACTGTCCTTTGACTTCATCCATTTAAATAAGCTTGTTTGCTCCCTGCATCAAGCTCTTACCGCTTGCTCATTTAAGAGACCTTTACCGGGGCAAAATCATATGACTCCGGGTGAATAAATGTTGTCAAGCGTATACTTCCTTCTAAAGAAAATGTAGGAATAGCTAATACTGAGCTTATGGTTTCCTTTACCTAAGGACAAGTAAACATGTCTGACACAGGATAACAAATAGCCTTAGGAAACAGCACAGCTTTTGTCCCAGTTCTCCCAAAACGTCTAAAAAATCTTTTTATGGATGCTTCACAAAATATCTTAGAAGTTAGAAAATACTATGTTCTATTTAGCAGGAAATAGAAGTTTCTAATTTTGTATCAACCTTCACTTCCATCTAATTGCTGAGATCACAACATACACTCAAAATCAAGAACCAAGTGTAGCGGCTTCTTTAAACTAGACATAAGTTTAGGCATTTTACCCCCTCATTCCGTACTAGAGGCGCCAAATATAGTAACTACTCAACATTTTTACAAACCACTAAAGAACAAGAAGCACCATGACACGTATAAGCTTTATTCTAGTTACCTTCTCTCTTGAACTCCTCCAATATAGAGGTAGAGCCAGGATATAAAGTTTATTGGTTCTGAACTAACCGTCAAACTCATAGCTTGTTTATTTACTAGGTTCAAAATTAAATAGTTATACATATTTAACGGATTTTTAATACAAATATTGGGTCTAACAAAAGCTAATGGGTTCATCCGAACCAGTAACTGGTACGGAAGCTCCGCCCTTGCTCCACCGATAGAGGCGAAGATAGGATATAAAGTTTATGGATTCTGAACTAGCCATCAAACCCATAGCTCGTTTAGTTACTAGGTTCAAAATTAAATAGTTATACATATTTAATGAATTTTTAATACAAATATAGTGTCTACACAAAAGCTAGTCGGTAGCTCCCCCCTCCATGTCAAATGAGAACAGGTAAAACACCTACCATACAATCAAACCTTTCTATAATAGCATCGTTTGTCCCGACATTTTTTACTGCTATAGCGAATATATAATATAAGATAACATGAAAAAGTTGTTCTAGAAAAACTTAGTTGTTATAGTGAAATACTGTTATAAAGGATGGTTGTTATAGAAAGATTTAACTGAAATTTTAAAGCTCACAATTGTGAGGAAGTAATACCTTACTAACATAACAAATACATTCAAACATCTCTATAAGACTATAACAGCGTCGTTTGTTCCGAATATTTTTGGATGTTAAAGTAAAGTGCTGTTACGGAGAACATATATTATAACATAACATGAAAATTGGTTCCGGAAAAGCTTGGTTTTTATATTGAAGTGTTGTTATATAGGGATAATGTTGTCACTGACTGTAATCGGTTGAACTAGTAACATATCAAGAGAAGCCAAAGAAAAAAGACAGTCAGATTTGAAAATGCTTGAGTAATAAGTAATAAGTAAATCAATAGAAAATGACAAAAATAGTACTATTCGAAATTCAAATCCACGAAAAAGCGCCAAAACTTATTACTAATACTGCAAAAGGTAAAAACGAGTGAAATACAGAGAGACTTTGGATCTGTTACCTTGTTGTAGTATCAACAAATGGAGAGGCGTTGAGAAATTAAACCGGATTTGTGAGCTGGAAGTTTCTAGAAATGGGAATGGAGCAGAGCTGAAGCTGAACTAGTTGGGAGCTGAGAGTGGAAGAGTGGGAAAGTAGAGTTAAGGGTCATCGGGTTTTAAAAGACCCGGGCCCTTCGGATTAGGATGTTTACCCTAATTTCAATGTTTTGAAAATGATACTCCACTTCCACATAATTCCAAACATTGAAATTAGG
>ML391464.1:35525-50102 GCA_005239525.1 Nicotiana knightiana
GTGGGGGGTGGGGTGGGGGGAATAACAATTTCTAAATAATATACAATACTCCCTCTATTCACTCTTGTTTGTCCGCTGTATTAAAAGCACATTCTTATCTTTACTTGTCCATTTTAGCAAATCAAGAGAAAGATAAAAAATTTTATTCTATTTTACCCTTATCATTAACTACTCAATCCTCAAATTATTTCTCATGACTTTTTGAAATCTATCATTAGGTATTATGGTAAATATGTACTTCATTTATTATTTCTTAAGGGTCGTTTGGTACGAGGGATAAGGTGGGATAAGATATGAGATTAAATTTATACCGCATTTGGTTGGCGGCAGAGGCGGATCTAGGATTTATATGTTACGGGTGCCATATTACTTTGAACATAGATATGTTCTTAGTTATATAGTTCGAATAGAGTATATTTATACGGTCCAAACACAGTAAATATTTAATTTCCGCTCAAATTATTTGTCTTTCGAGTTATACATGCAAATCAATCAAACGAAAAATGTACAAATTATGACAACTCGACGTAATAAAGGGTTTCGTTCTAACGGGAGAGAAGATTCATGGGAGAAGAGAATTAATTTTTTTTACTTATATATAGTGTGTGTGTTTTGCAAAATGTTGGTAGACTTTTTTATCCTTTAAAATAAAATTTCATATTGAATAAAATTATCATTAATTTTTTTTAATAATTAGAACTTTAGTATTAACTAAAAGTATAGTTATTAAATCTTCTTTTTTTTAGTAGAAAGTCCTAAACTTTAAGTTCCAATAAGCTTATATAAATAATTTACTTATTTAAACAATATAACACAATTATAATACCTTTCATGTTAATTTTCCTAATATTTATATTAATTCTAAGAGAACATAAATTGATAATAACTATCATGAACTACCTTGATACTCCAACTAATAAATACGAAGGAGTCATTGATTAACTTAAATTAAAATTAAACAAAGAAACAAAACAGTGAAGTGTAGTTTAGGCTACTTTCATAATTGTAGTCAAATTATTTGTCTATCTGATGCAACAAGCCAAAAATCATAAAATTGTCACAAAGCCGGTTCGACCCCTCGCCTCAAGGATGACACTGTGAGCTTCTACCACAAGCACCTTAGTGACTTTTGTTACTCTGGGTGGCAATCTTTTCATTTACCTGATGTCAGGCATATAAATATATATACACATATAATTTCTACCTAGGCTTGCGGGTTGGCGTACCACCTCCCCGGGCCTTAATAGATCTGCCCCTGGTTGACGTACCACCCTCTCGGGCCTTAATAGATCTTCCCCTCAAGCCTTAATAGATATACCTCCAAACAAGGTAAAAAAAAATTCCAGACTTAATCCATTGATATCCATCTTATCCCACATTATCCATTAAACTTAGAATTATTTTATCCCACCTCCCATATGGTACAAATTAGTCTTAGGATTATAATCCCGAATAATTTAGTCCACATACCAAACGACTCCTAAGGGAATAAGTTCATTATAGATAAGTAAAACTGAACGGAGGGAGTACTCTCTCCCTCCCAATTAGATGTTTGATCATGCACAATGTTTATGTTTGATTGGGCATGAAATTTAAGAAATAATATTTCTTAAACTTATAGTTTAAAACAAACCGTAAAAGTTTCTTTGGCTATAAATTATTTCAGTAAGGATAAAATTAAGTAATATAAAGGTATATTGTTTCTGAATATAAAAATATGTTATTTTTTAATAAAATAAAAATAAAAGAATATCACGTAAATTACAAGAGATGCTACTTTTCGAATGCCTTCTTTTTTCATCTTCGATCAAGTATAGTCTAATAATAATTCCTTTCAACTTACTACTAATATTCTAACTCCCTCGTCTTGGCTGAAAGATGTTATAAGATCGTAGATTATTGTTGTTTTACCAAAAATCTGATAAATACTTCTAAGAGATATTTGATAAGTAAAATAGAAAGTTAATCCTAGTTAAGCTTAATGACTGTCAGATCTGTGAAAGTGATAATGAATGAATGAGATAAAACACCGTAGTATTAAATTCTGGACAAAGATGCTGATGATGATTAACAATGAATATGCGAGTGAATGGCCGGAGTAAATGCATGAAATTGCAATAAATGTAATAATAAAGGATAACTCGCCCAAAATGCAAAACGTGAGATTCAATTATCTCGTTGTCAGCAGTGCAAATGACAAGCAGCATGGATGAAACACTATGTTCTTGGATCTTGTATATGAAAAGGTCTCTTTTAACTAGGGAACCAATAGAAAAGACAAGAAGTGTATATTCCTTTCAACAGTCAATATTACAAAGTGTTCTTTCAGAGAGTTTCGGATCCCATTTATCTCCCCTTTGTTTCCTATATATAAGGAACATTTGTTGGGGAACCCCAAAAAGTACAAAGGGTTTAGAATATTCCCTTCTTCTAATCTAAAGCTATCCTACCATTACTTTCGGCTTCTACCATCTACCTCGTCCAAGTTAGAACCTCCACCCCTAATTGTTTAGTCGTTTCGAGCTTTGACCTCGGTTAATGACATCGTAACGCTTAGTCTAAATGTCAACCAATACAGTTAGTCACTCTGTTTATCAAGGTCGTGGACCCCTCGTCCTTGGTGAGCGGATTACTCCGCGTCCGATATGGAGGAAATTTGGTCGTAACCAGGTAATTAACGCCTAGTGAGGTCGCGATTGGTGCAAGTGACGTCAGATGCTGTCATCATCACGCGCGTCATCATTATGTATCTTCCCTATGCAATGCCTGCACTGTTGGTGCTTCGATTCTCGTGTTGCAGGTAGCTTCCGGCCTCGATTTTGAGGCCACCCAACCCTATAAATAGATGAAGGGTTTTTCATTCGAAACTTTCACCGTTTCTTTCTTCTTTGATACTCTTTATCACTTGTGTTTCCCTTCCCCGCCTTTTGTGACCTCTTCTTCTTAGTTTTTCAATCCCTTTCTTGATCTTTAATTTCATCTTTCCCTCCATTTTTTGATCCATTACAATATCGTGTCGACTTCACCTTGTAGCCATGGTGACATTTCTGACGCCGCTCCTTTGTCAGTGGCTATCCTCTCTACCGGTGAATGGATTTCAGTTGAGGGATATGAGATTTTCCCCATTATTGAAGAGGTGTTGCCTAAAAATTCTGCATCTAGGAACACTTCCCTAAGAGGCCTGGGCCTGCTCCTGAACCTGAGCTTTCTGAAATGGGGGAAGCTGAGTTGGCCGAGATGCGGACTAAGTATCGCATCCCCTCTTACATCGAGGCCATCCCTGCGGGAGGCGATACGATTCAGGTTCACCATCTTGGGTTTTGTGCCTTCTACGTCTACCCGTTCACGATAGGCTATACCTTGCCCCTTCCTAAGTTGGCCGAAGAGTTCTGTCACTTTTATAATGTTTGCCCAGCGCAGCTCTCCCCTTATCTGTATAAGGCATTCTTAATTCTGACCAAGTATGCGGAGTTGGCTGGTTGTGAGGCCGACCTTCGCTATCTGTTGCACTTATTTTCACCTACCTTCTTCAGAGACACCATGATATATTTGCGGAATCGTGGTACAAAGGTATTAATAGCCGGTATGGATGACAAGACAAGTCGATTATTCTGGCGCAAATACTTCTTTGTTAGAATCGATCAGTTGGTGGCGGACCCGACCGGATTTCTCGAAAAATGGAATTACAATCGTAAGTATTCCTTCGTGTTTTTCGCCATTCGTTCTTTGTTATTTTCTGTTTTTTTTGTTTCTTTACCGCTCTCTCATTTTCAACTATAAAGCGTTCTCTCTCCCTTGTTCTGGACATGGAGGATTGGCTGGCTTGTGTGTTGCCTCATGTCGTGGGGATCCGTGATTGGTCTTCCTTCTTCAAGCGTTATGGACCGAAAGTCCCACCTCGTAAGTATCCTATCTATCTCGTTAGGTCGAGTCCTTTAGCGTTTTCTGAATCAACTCCTTATTTGTGTTAGGTCAGCGGGCCTCCAAGAAGGCGAAGATGCATGCTCTTGCTTTCCGTCAAAAGGTGGCCTCGTCTGCAAGGGGTTTCGCTTTAGTCGAATCCACGAGAGGCAGACCTGAGATTCAACGGGCAAGGGAGTCCATCCCCTCGGGTATGGCCGTTCCCTGCAATGTCCCACCTCGGCAAGTCTTTCTCACTGACGAGCCTTCTCCTGATGAGGATTCGTCGCCAAGGAAGAGGCGAAGGGCGGAGACGGGGAAAGTCGTAGTTGTTGAAGGATTGGAGAGGACTTCGACCCTTGGGACGATGTTAGAGTCATTTCCGGCCGAAGAGGCGGGCATTATGCCTGAGTCCGCTATAAGAGAGAGACCTTCCAGGGCCGAGGAGGTTGGTAGTGGCGAAGAGCTCGCGCAGATAGTAGGAGTTCGTTCTTTATCGAGGACAAAACAGAGTGGTGATTCTAGCGTAGGGGACATCGATTCGGGTTCTGACATCGAACCCGACAAGGTTAGAACCTTCACTTAAAGGAAGACTCACGTGGAGATAAGGATGGAGGGTCTTAATCGTCACATTGTCGTACTAGTGTACGTTAACCTTTTGGTTAATACAGAGCATGTGGCGCCGTCGTTCGCCCCTTTATGTGTCGAGGCTAAGAACAAGATGCAGCAGATGCTGATCTTTCCCTTGGCATATCTGGGATGGCTTTGCGGGTAAGTATTTTACTACACTTTCGTATGCTTCGCTAATATCACTTTATCTTGGCTAACTTATTTCTTCCTTTTTTGTCAGACTCTTATCGTTGACATTGAGCGTGACCAGTGGGAGGAGGAGAGGGTGGCTCGGTATAAGAGGATGGAGTACAAGTATAGAGAATACCGTTCTAAGTACCGAAAGGTGGTCAGGAGCGTTGGCGAGGACGGACAGTTCCAGGAACTGCGTGATGAGATTTGGGGGAAGGATGAGGAGCTAAAAGAAAAGGATGAGGAGATATTGAAATCCATTAGCCGGTGTGGCGAACTGAAAGAAGCATTGAAGTCTAAGGAAGACGAGCTCGAACTGGGGAAGGGTGTAATGGCTGAGAATTCGGACCTCCAGGCACGGGTGGTATCCTTGAAGGTCGAAATCGATCATAGTGAGGCGAGGTCTTCCACTCTGAGGGCTGAGTTAGGTACCAAGGTTGAAGATTTGAAGCTGGCGGAACGAGTCAGGACGACCTCGATAGCAGAGGCGGCGTCCTTGGCAGGGAGCGTCTGTAGGTATGAGAAGGATAACAAAGCAGAGACTTCAGTGCTCACAGTGGGAGATTGGAGGAGCAGGTTGGAGGTTTGGAGGCGAAGCTGGCAAGGTTGAACGAGCAAGTAGTGGTTCTGAGGGCTAAGAAGGAACAGTTGGACCGTCCGTCTGCTTCTCAAGCTTCCGCCGATGCGAGCGTGTCGCAGGAGTTATATGAGATGTGGGTTCATGCTGAGGCTGAGCTAGATGTATTCAGGTCTTTGAGGGCTGCCGGGAAGGTCTCCGATGAGGAACTCGCCGATGTTTATGCTAAAACGCAGGCAGCCCATGAAGCTTGTAGCTATGCTCCCGATTCGCCCGGTGGGGACGATGGTGATGGTGATGCACTGGATGGACTTACTTCTGATCCTTGGTACGACGACGAATATGTGAAGGGGATGATGCGACTTAGGGCTTTTTGCTTGACTTTTGATTTTTTTTTGGCGAGGATGTACTCGAGCCCGTTGTAAAAGAGACGGGTTTTGTAACCTAATCAGTTTGTAATGGAATGGTTACCTTTTGATGTATGTTTTGCCTTCTTGTTACTTGTCTTATTTTGTTGTGGTGTTGTTTTTGACGTCGAGCGTGAATACTTCGAGTGGTATCGAACGCGAAATATTCGAGCGAGGTCAGATGTGTGTGATTCGAGCGAGGTCGAATATTATGTGATTCGATCGAGGTCGAATGCATGTGATTTGAGTGATATTGAATCTTATGTGATTAGAGCAAGGTCGAATGTATGTGATTCGAGATAGGTCGAACGTATGTGATTCGAGCGAGGTCGGATATTATGTGATTCGAGCGAGGTCGAATGTATGTGATTCGAGCAAGGTTGAATATATGTGATTCGAGCAAGGTCGAATATTATGTGATTCGAGCGAGGTCGAATGTATGTGATTCGAGCGAGGTCGAATTTATGTGATTCGAGCAAGGTCGAATGTATGTGATTCGAGCGAGGTCAAATTTTAGTAGATGAGCGATTTGGATTTGTGCGGAGAAGTGTTGTGTATTGCTTTGTTTATTCACTTCATTGAAGAATGTTACATTGTTTAACATATACATTTGAGTTCTTCATCTACCTAGTCCCTTCATCGGTCTGTCTGGAGTAGGCGATAGGCGGAGTGATGAATAATCAGCTCGAACTTCGAGGTGCCCCTCATCGCCTCGTTAAAAACCTCCTTGGTAAAACCCATCTAGGAATAAAACTTGAGTGAGGGAAAAAGAGTATGACTCAGAGGGCGTCTGTTTTCAGAAGTTGAAGTACTTGAGGTGAGCGATGTTCCAATTGTTGGGCAACAATTTCCCTTCCATTTTTTCTAACTGGAATGATCCTTTGTTAACTGTTGCGTGATCTTGTATGGTCCATTCCAGTTGGTTCCTAGCTTACCCTCTCTTGGGTTTTGCTTGCCTGCGTTTTAGCCTTGAGTACATAGTCCCCGACTTTGAGTGTTCAAACTTTGGCCTTTTTGTTGTAGTATCGTTCTGCTCTTTGTTTTGGGGTGACCATCCTTTTGTATGCCATGTCTCTCCGTTCCTCTATATAGTTGAGATCTTGCTTTCTGCTCTCGTCGTTGTTTAGTCCTCTTTCATTGGAGTATCTCAGGCTTGGCTCTCCGACCTCGACTGGTATGACGGCGTCTGTGTCGTAGACCAAAGAGTATGGAGTTTATCTTGTGCTTGTCTTTGGTGTAGTGTGGTATGCCCATAGCACTTCTGGAAGCAGTTCTGGCCATAGTGCCTTGGCGTCCTCGAGCTTCTTTTTCATTATAGTTAATATAGTTTTGTTGGAGAATTCGGCCTAGACCATTTCCAGCGGGATGATATGGCGTGGAGAGTATGCACTTGATGTGCCATTTCTCGAAGAATTCAGTGGTATTTTTCCCGGTGAACTGTGGTCCGTTATCACGCCTGATTTCCTTTGGGATGCCGAAGCTGTTTAACCAAAGAATTAGATTCTCTGCCAAAGCTATTTTAAGAAGAACACAGGTTTCTGATAACCAAAGAATATGGTAATAATTGTAAGTAAATTCGTAAATAGAAAGCAGAAAGATGCGTAAAAAGTAAGTATATTTCAATAGTGGTTCGAACGTGTCCTTACAAGTTATATTTTACTCTCTTTTATAGGGAATTTCTTAATATAACGTCTATTCTTTTTAGTGATTGAGCATTAATGGCTAATAATGGCATTAATATAACGTTACAATGATCAATCGTAATTGTTGCGTGAAGATTATGTAACGTTTTGGCTCATTAATTGAAGATCCCCGAATCTGCCCTTTATTTTGTATTGATTCATTCTGACCGTGCCTCTTCGCCTTTTCAATTAGGTTGAGATTCCCGTATCTGATTACCCCGTGTGTATGTTGTTTCGTTCCTCTTTATCTCGTACCTATTCATAAAGTCTCGTCCAGTTGTCATGTTGTCATTGCTCCACACAGATTGCAGAGTCATCATAAGTATTACACGTGTGAAGCTCATTTTTACCAATACAGATAGTCTCCCCACTTACCATTTAATTATCGATTAATATTTGGTAAGTGGATACTCATTTATGGCGGGAACATTTTGTCGCCGCTTCACTCGTTCCATTGCATCCGTCTCTGAATGTATGTGTCGCTTGTCACTTTCATTTAATGTCCGTGCCACGTGAATTTCCCGGATTGGTTCTGCAATTATTCAGCGCCTTTTAGGGCTTTTTGCGGCTGCATTAGTCTCGAAGTGATAACTTCAATTATGACTTTCACATCATTGTTTTTTTTCCATTTTTTGACGATTTACTTTGAGTATAAATACTCCTTTTCCTTTCTTTACTTTCACGGAAAACTTCTAACCTTCTTTATTTATTTGTAAATTCTTCATCTTTATAAATATGTCTTCTTCAAACCAGCAATCTAAAAAGGTCATCATTGTAGATGAACTGACTCCTTCTTCTGCTCCAACACGGAGTAGGAGGGGCGGTAGGCTTAGGAGCTTAAATTCTACTCCTTCCAGGGGTTCTTCTTNTGCTTCTTATTCTTCTCCCCCGCCATCTTCTAGGTCTAACACTCCTTCGTCTTCTTCGAGGGCTAGGGCTTCTAGATCTTCATCAAAGAGTAGAGAACACAATGAACCGCTTCGTGAGCCGAGAGTCAATGAGATTATTCCTATGGAGTTTTCTTTTGCCAAGGATAGTCAAGCCATGAGTGAGTAGCTTTCTTCAATGTCATCACATGACAGTGCTGACCTTTATCCTACCCAAATAACAGAGGGCTTAGCGTCTCTTGTATGCATGGATTGTTATTGGAAGCCTGATTTTCCTGTTGTTGTTCCTAACGATAACCAAAGAATAACCTCTTACAAGACTGGATATTCTTATGTCTATACTTATCCCTTTACATTAGGATTCAAGCCTCCCATCGACCCTGTTATCATCGCGTTTTTTTTATTCTTCAAAGTTTGTCTAGGACAAGTCAGTCCTCTTATTTGGCGAGTAGTCGCGTGCCTTAGGTATTTGGACAATTTTGTTTTCGTACCCTTTAATTTTCATCATCTTATTCACCTCTATTCTCCGATGTTATTCTGCCAAGGAGTGTTTACTCTCGCGGATAGGAGTAAAAGGGTGTTAGTTACCCAGATGATGAAAAAGATAGAGGGTAGTATGTTCGGTATGTTGTTGTTCCTACTGCAGGTTTAGTAGGTGAAGAAAATCTCCCCTTCCCTGAGAAGTGGAACTTTGCACGTGAGTATAGTTTTGCTCACTTTCCTTTTCTTCACTTTTGATGAACTTTCAGTACCGTGATTGTCTCTTCTTCTTTTGCAGCAACCATGGGAACCGTCGAGAATGTCTTCGATTTCCGTGATTGGGTAGAAAAACTCTTGTCAATCGCTCATTTAGAAGAATGTTCGTGGAAGTACCTTTCTTTGAGGTTTGGTTGGAAGGTGAAGACCCATGGTAAGTGATTTTTTTTTTTTACTTCTTCTCTTTTTGAGCTTTATCTGACCCTTTTTATTTGGTATGGTTTCCTGCTCGTGGAGTTTCTGTTGCGGCTGTGTCCGCTTCAAGGTTGTCTCTGGCTAAGGCCCAGGATATCATTGCTACTTCCTCCTCGTCAAAAAGAAAAGCAAGTGGGTCTAGGACCTTAGAGGAGGAAAATGATGGTTTGTTGGTCTATAGGTCACGTAGGAGGAGGGTGGTCTCTGATGATGAATCTGCACACGTTGTTGATTCTCCTGTGCCTGAATCAGAACTTTCTGCTCCTGAAGATGCAACTCCTTCTCCTGTTCGTGAGTATGTTGATCACCTGTTCCCACAAGGTTTTGGTACCATCTCTGATGAAGCTCCTCTTGCTATTTTCTCTCCTCCTCCTGCTAAGAAACTTCCGTTTATTGTTCCCGTTGCTGCCTCTGATCCCATTTCCCTTCTTGCTCCCGTTGGTGCCTCTGCTCACGTTGACCTTCTTGCTCCCGTTGCTGCTCCTCAACCTACTCCGTGTGTGACTCCTTCGCCCGCCCCCGTGTTCGTACCTTATGTTGTTAAAGTAGGGTCTTCCAGCATGGGGGTGATGAAACAAGTTACAATAGAGGTTCCTACGGTGGGCAACCTCTTGAAAAAGTCGGGCCAGGCTGATGCATGGTTAATGCCATTAATAGGTTTGACTGAGAAGTCTAATCTGGAAAGCCACAGTTCCCTGACTTGGATGAACGATATTGTGCACTCGTCCTTAAAGGTAAAACTTGCTTTTCCTCCATATGTACTTATATATATTCTTATTGTATCTAATTTATCATTTTATGTAGATCAACCTTATAGGCACAGAGCTAATGAAGAGAATTGTTCAAACGGAGCAAGCAGCAAATGACTTCCATATTGAGGCTGATAACTGGAAGGAGCAATACGAGAGTTTACATCTTGACATGGAGGCAATAGAGGAGGAAAAGTGTACCTTGGAGCGGCAAGTTAGGGTTATGGAAGAAGAACTGGCCGTCGAGAAGGCGTCTTCGAACCAGGAAGGTAAGGACAAAAGTGTCTTAGAGTCTTCATTTGCGGAGCAGCTTTCCCGTGCCACAGACCAGAAGGAGGTGTACTCTGGCGAACTTGTTCAATTGCTCACCCAAACCCAGAAGACCTCTGTAACTCTTCAGAGAAGGTCCAGTTTCTGGAAAGATCCATCGCTCATTTACAGGCCTCTCATGATGCTGACGTGGCTGAAAGAGATGAGCTAAGAGCTGAAGCTGAACAATGGGAGAAAGACTACGAGTCTATTGAAGACAAAGCAGCCGTCGATGTTAGCTGGGCTTATTTGAATGCCCGTCTTGACACATTGACGGAAATGGGCCAAGAGGGTTTTGACTTGGAAGCCGAAATTGCTAAAACCAGAGAGACGATTGAGAAGTCTCAGCAAAGTCAGAATTTCTCTTCAGCTGAGGCTGAGGTCCCTGCTGCTCGTGTCTCGCCATCTCAAGCCGCTCCTCTTGCCAGTGAGGACAACCCCCCATCTAGTGAAAAAGTTTAAAGAATTTGGTTCCTTTTTTTTATTTGCAACAATTGGTGGTTACCCCCGGTCCCATTGGGGGTAAAGTTCGGTCCTTTGTAAGTCCCCAACTGAAAACTTAGGGGCAACTTTTGTATAAACAAATTAGGCTTAGACTAAGTTAATACTTAGTTTTTTGCCACTATATATTAATAGTAATATCGGCATGACTTTCGATTCCTTTGAGTTTTTGTTTTTACTCTTAAATCTTTGCAGGCTTTCTTTTTGAGGTTTTTGGTTTACCTCTGAGTTTTTGACTTTGCATTTTTTTAAAATGATTAGATTTTTCGTACCTTTTTGTAATAGGCACGATTTATAAAAGAGGGCCCTTTTTTTATTGACACTTAATGAAGAAAACGTCTCAACTTCATAATGGTGTAAATGTACAAAAGAGATATAGGAATTTCACATGTTTTTCTTTGACAATGTTTTTTTTTAGAAAGTCTTTATATTGTTTCGAAGTTTCACAACATTTTACCTGTGTTTGTGTATCGTCCATAACTCATTTGCAAATGTTTTTCTTACAACAAATTTGCTATTAACTTGCACTCGTAACTGTTTTTCTTTTGTAACAGATTTTTCGAATTAATACAAGGGTATAATTGTTTTCATTTTATAACAGTTTTTTAATAAATATACAAGGATAATGCTTTTCTCATCCGTAACTATTTTTATTTACAGCAGTTTTTGAATAAGTACAAGGATGTTGCTTCATCCGTAACTGTTTTCATTTACAACAGTTTTTGACTAAGTACAAGGATGTGCATTTTTATCCATATCTAATATTCTGCCCTTAACCTAAATATTTGTTTACATTTACGAATATGTTTTTTTGAAGGTTTTTGAATCAGGCTTTGTGTTTTTTGTCTTTGGCTCTTTAATTTTTCTCATAGTACTTGACTTGTTGGGAAGATGGATCTTCAGGCTTGAGCTTTGACTTTTTGATAGTCTTCTTTGCTTCTTCTTTTCCTTCCACACTGTATAGTCCCCCAAGTGCTTGAGCTTTGAAGAATGAAATCTCGAGCACTTGACTATTCCTTCCTTGTGGTCTTTTTCCTGAAAAGGAAAAACATACGGGACTCGAAGGTATGTAGTTTAGATGATGACTGCTTAACCCTGTAAAAACGTCCATCAGAAAGTTGTAACCCTAGACCGGGAATTCAGTTACTTTCTCGTGTCTATGCAGGTCTAATATCATCATCTGGTGATGGGTTAGCTTTTTGCCTATCATCTAAAATGGTTAGTATAACTTTAATTGTACAAAAGTAAAATCAAACGTAATGATACATGTTCGGCAGTATTCCCTTTACTTCAGAAGTAATACTTCTTCAAATGAACAACATGGTCCATAGTTTCCAACTCGTAAGCACCTTTTCCAGCAATGCCACGGACTTTGTAGGCCCTTCCCAGTTTGGATTTAGCTTTCCTGCACCAGCTTCCTTTGTTGATTGGAAGACTTTTTTAAGAACGAAGTCCCCAATTTTGAAATATCTGAGGTAAGCTTTTCTGTTGTAATATCGCTCTATAATTTGTTTTTGGGCTGCCACAAGTATTAATGCAGCTTCTCTTCTTTGCTCGAGCAAATCTAGATTTGTCCTTAACTCGTCGTTGTTTGTTTCTTCCATTGACGTTGTGAATCTCGTGCTTGGTTCGCCGATTTCCACTGGTATTAATGCTTCTGAACCGTAGACAAGCGCGAATGGAATTTCTCCCGTGGCTACTTTTGCAGTAGTTCTGTAAGCCCATAATACTGCCGGTAGCTCGTCAGGCCAGTTTCCCTTGGCTTTTTCCAACCGTTTCTTTAAGTTGTTGACAATGACTTTGTTTGTTGACTCGGCTTGCCCATTAGACACGGGTGATATGGTGATGAAGTGATTCACTTGATTTGCCAGCTTTTGAAGAATTCTGTGATTTGTGAGCATGAATTGTGGTCCATTGTCACATACGATCTCCTTTGGTATTCCAAAGCGGCATATTATGTGTCGCCATATAAAGCTTTTCACTTATTTCTCTCGTACCTGTTTAAAAGCGTCTGCCTCCACCCATTTTGTGAAATTCAGTTAATATGAGTAAGAACCGTATGTTTCCTTTAGTTGGGGGAAGGGGTCCCAATATATCCATGTCCCATTTCATGAATGGCCATGGTGACACCACTAGGTGGAGTAATTATGCTGGCCGGTGCATATTGTTGGCATATCGCTGACATTTGTCGCATTTAGCTATGAAGCTCTCAGCATCTTCCTCCATTTTAGGCCAATAGTACCCTGCTCTGATTAGGGTTTTGACTAAGGATCTTGCTCCTGCATGGTTTCCGCAGTGTCCTTCGTGTACTTCCTTCATCACATACTCCGTTTGATTGGGTCCTAAGCCCTTTTCTAGGGGACCTCCAAACATTTTACAGTATAAAGTTTCACGAACTAGGCAGTACCGCGCAGCTTTCCGGCGAAGTGCTTGAGCTGCTTTTCTATCTTCAGGCACGATGCCATTCTGCAAAAAATTTACAATTTCGTTTCTCCAATCCCAGGTTGAATTGTTAAATGTTACCTCATTTTTGTCCTGGTCGATTGCTGAATGAAATAGGTGTATGACAATTGCATTGTCTTTATTACGCCGGCAACTGCTGCGAGGTTAGCTAATGCATTTGCTTCTGCATTTTCCTCTCTGGGTATTTGCATAACTTTCCATGACTGGAATTGCCTTGCTAGTGCCTTTTCAAGATATTGTTGCATCCGAGCCACTCTTGCGGTATAAGCCCCCTGCATCTGGTTTACCACTAGTTGAGAGTCACTTTTGATCACGATTTGCTAGATTGAGAGTTCTTGTGCCAGTTCAAGCCCTGCAATGACAACTTCGTACTCGGCTTCATTGTTAGTTATGGGATAACATTTAATGGCTTGTCGTATCTTTTCACCCGCAGGTGATATTAAAACAATTCCTAAGTCGGCTCCTTTTCTGTTAGAAGAGCCGTCAGTAAATAGGGTCCAAATTCCTGGATTAGCCCCGTTGAAGAGTTGTAACTCTTTTTCCACTTCAGGGATTATGCTAGTATTAAAAGCAGCGACGAAATCAGCTAAAATCTGAGACTTTATTGCAGTCCTAGGCTGATATATTATGTCATGTTCGCTTGATTCTATTGTCCATTTAGCTAATCTCCTTGATAATTCTTGTTTATGAAAAATATTTCTTAGTGGATACGAGGTCACAACAGTGATTGGGTGACATTGAAAGTATGGTCGTCAGTCCATTCGAACTGATTCTGCTTTTTAAAACTGAAAATAATTTAAAATTCTTCTCCAAAGACCTGGAGATATATCTTCCTAAGGCTGCAATTCTTCCTGTTAGTTTTTGAACTTCTTTTTTGCTCGTAAGTATATCAGGTATTTCATCAATAGCTTTAATATGAGCGGGGTTTACTTCTATACCCCTATTTGATACAAGAAAACCCAAAAACTTACCTGATTCAACGCCAAAGACGCATTTTTCTGGATTTAGTTTCATGTTATACCTGCGCAGGATTTCGAAGGTGATTGAAAGATGATGGAAATGATCTTCCGCTTGAGTTGATTTTACCAGCATGTTGATGCGAGACCAAATTGCATAGTTTAACATGTGATATACCTTACATTTTATGCGCATTAATGATAAAATTACACTTGTTATGTGCTTAATGGAGTTTATTTCATGTGTAGGTGAAGTGGAGATGGAAACGGAGCTAAAAGGATGCAAATACGTCGAAAAATACGCGAAAGGAGACACTCGGGCGATAGAGCAAAACAACCTAACCCTACCTGGCGTTAGCCAGGCGTTAGGGCTGAAACGCCAGCCTTACCCTGG
>ML391465.1:9308-54070 GCA_005239525.1 Nicotiana knightiana
AACCACCTGATGAGTTGAGAGATAAAGAACAAGATGCCTACATTATTGAGTTCTTCTTTCCAGAAAGTAAGGAGGGCACATTTTGTCGCAAGGTCAAGAAACGCAGATTATTACATGGTTTTATTGGACCGGGCAGATTTGTTCAACCACCCCATGAGCATGATCATAGAGCAGAATCAAATATGGGGGTTCAATTCAAAAGTTCAAAGTGGAGGCATAAAGTGATTAAAGCATGTGCTCAAAGGAGCATGAAAGCGAGTAGATGTCGACACTAGTGGACCAGGGAGTTTCTTACACCTTCCTTTTATTTCTTGTTTTGTCTATATGTGATGCACTGAGGACAATGCATGATTTAAGTGTGGGGTGTTGTACATAATTGTTGTGAGTTGTTGTGTGCATTCTTATTAGTAGTTTTAGTTTTTTTCTATTGATAAGTTTTTATTTTTAAAATAAGTATTTATTTATTATTTTTTTTTTAGAAATATATGGACTCTTCCTGACGATGGATCTCCTAGACAGTTTTCTTGAAGGAAATGAGTCTAACGAAAATAACAAAAAGATTTTTTTTTAGGTAGGTAGTGTAGTAATTCCCTCTTGGTTTTTCTTTGAACCACGGTTCTTTTCCAAGGGTTTTTAATTGAACCGGGTAGTAGGTAGTTTTTAATTTTTAGGAGTAGAAATCATATGTTTAAGAGCTTAATAGGAGCAATATCTCGAACCATGCTAATGCCTTGAGAATAGTCAGTACTATGGTTGTGACGCTTAGGCTCAGTTTTTGACTCTAGAATAAATACCATAAATCAGGAATTCTTAAGATTTGCTTAACTGCTTTGACTGGAGTGTCGTGATAAATCCGATCCTGACTGAGTTATGTGCCATGTGTGTGTGAGATTTGAATGTTATTCTGTGCATTGCATCTGATGTCTAGAACTTGCCCCGTGTGTGTGCAAAGCGAAATAGAAGTTTTATTCAGTCTTGGAAGTGATATAGGCATTTCTTTGTTGAGCCAATTATCTATATTTTACCCACCTAATTGTTTTGTATCGTAGTTAACCCCTTTGAGCCTATAATCCTTTTTCTTTGGCAACCACATTACAAGCCATACCCCTTTGTTTGAATTGATCATCTATTTGAACCTTGTCACCTCTAGTAAGCACTGGAAATGTATGAAATATGAAACAGTTAAAGTGTGGGGTGGTAGGTTGGTTTGTGAGGGGAAGAATTGAAATAAGGAGAAAGGTGCACTGTGTTGAAAAATAATAAGAGTCACTTGAAAAAGAAGAAAAAAAAAAAAAAAAAAAGAAATAAATGAACACTTGTGTTGTGTTGAAAGAAAAATATATGTGGTGACTCTTAATATAATTGTGCTTAAAGAAGTATGGGGAAATAAAATCGTTGTGAAGGTGGAATTTGGCTATATTGAGTTTGAGGTTGAAAAGCTAAGTATGTGTATTAAAGTGCTTATGGAGGTGTAGCCATTCTTATATCTAAATGTATCCTACCCGTCCCGAAGCCTACATTACAACCAAATAAAAGTCCTAATTGATCCTAGACTGAATGAGCTCGATTAGTAGAGTAGTACACTACGGGCAAGCCTATGGTGCATCTTTTGTGGCATATGAATGTTATTTCTGAGAGTGAGTGAATTCTTTCTATCTTAAGTTCCTATGTTTTTAAATTTCATTGTGTGTGGAACTAACTCTTGGATATGGTGAGGGCACATGATTCACGAAAGGAAAGGTAATGTTGTCGACCTCTAAGTTAGAGTAGTGAGTGGATTGTGAATAAAGCATGGTATATGTGAGTCGACTATTGAGGCGAGGATGTCACACCTCTGTGCTTGAAATGTTTTAAATATTCTTGGTATAACATGTTAAGAGATTTGCTTAATAAAGTTGTGTACATGAGTGTAGTTTGATTGCTCGAGGACGAGCAAAGGTTTAAGTGTGGGGTCTTGATGCGAGACTAAATTGCATAGTTTAACATGTGATATACCTTACATTTTATGCGCATTAATGATAAAAATACACTTGTTATGTGCTTAATGGAGTTTATTTCATGTGTAGGTGAAGTGGAGATGGAAACGGAGCTAAAAAGATGCAAATACGTCGAAAGATACGCGAAAGGAGACACCCGGGCGATAGCCGGGCGACAGAGCCAAACACCCTGACCCTACCTGGCGTTAGCCAGGCGTTTGGGCTGAAACGCCAGCCCTACCCTGGCGTTAGCCAGGCGTTTGGGCTGAAACGCCAGCCCTAGCCTGGCGTTAGCCAGGCGTTTGGGTCCAAACGCCAGGGTCCCCAGTCGGCCAGAAATCGAGTTTTGACGGGTTTAAGTGTTTTCTAATTGAAATAGAAGTCTCCTACACGGTTAGGGTTCACCCTAAACCTATAAATAGACTCCTAAAACACAACTCTAAAAGGGAGATTCACAGGGATACACAGAGATTCGAGTTTAGAGTGAATCGAAGGCAAAACATCAATTTGTACATATTTTCTTCTTTACTTTGTAGTTTAATTATGCAAGTTGTTTTAGATTTTATTCTTATGAATTTGTTTAGCTAATTTCTTGTGGAACCCGTTGGGGAATAAACTTATTGTGATATTAATATAGCTTTGATTGGTTGATTAAACTCTATTTGTTCAACTACGTTCTTGTTGTAGTTGATTGAAGGGCCCTCAATTAGCTGTTCCTATTTATTATGTATCTACTTGAGAGAGAGTGCATATTTAGGTAGTTTCTTGAACAACACCACTCCCGGAGTATAGACGAAAGTCATAACCGAGGGTTTAGAGGTTAGATTAGAGATAACGATACCTCGGGTGCAATCTAAAGTGAACTGTATTGCGATCTAGCTAGCGTAACTTGAGAGAGTGCGTTTAGTAAATTATCATAATTACTTGAGAGAGATTTATGATAGTTAGAGCGTTCATGATTGACAGAGATAGCCAATTAAATTATAAGAAATATCCAAGGAAGAATTCACCAACGGGGGAAACCATAACCGTAGACCCTTTATTATCATTGTTTACATTATATTGTTGGTTAATTGCTAATTTATTATTTTGTTATTAGATTTAGTAAACATCACCAATTGATATTAAAAAGTCTTGAGAAAAGTGATTAAGTAACAGTTTAGTATTTTATAGACTCAATTGATACGTAAATTCCCTGTGGGATCGACTTTGGGCGTAATACCCCAGATTATATTTACAGCGCCCGTTTAGTCTTCTATAAGACATAGTTGAGCGTGATCAATCGCCTCATATTTTACTTTTGTTTTGTGAGTTTTAGATGTTAAATGTGATGATTTATACTAATTTGAAGTATTTTTATGCTTGGAAGTGATTCAGGATCAATTGGTGGCGAACGCGCGAAATTAGAGCCAAAACGGACGAAACCAGGATTTTTCGAGTTTGGGCGCCACAGGCAGGGTTGGGCAGCGCCCTGGTGGGCGCCCAGCGCTAGCCAGGGCGCTGGTGATGGAGTTTTTCCAATTTTTCCCAGGACATGGTTATTTCAGCTCTAACCCTACCCAACACGTATAAAAGCAAGTCTAAGCTTATTTTTGGGGGATTCATGCCACTTTGGAGAGAATATACACACGGAATTGCTAGGGAGCGAAGGATTATCAGTTTTCTTCATCTTTTCTAGTATTTACAATTAATTCAACACTTATGCAATTGTTTGATTTTAGTATGAGTGGCTAAACACTTATTGTTCTGGGGTTGTGATTTAGCCATGAATATTATTGTTCGACATTAGTTTAACCTTGATTATAGTTCACTCAATATATGGTTGTTTCTTCAATTCTGTGTTTAATTGCTTAATTGCCTGGCCAGCAGTTAGGTTCTATATACTATCTATGTTATGCTTGGGAAAGCCGTATATAGTTAGAGAAGAATTGAGAGAACACGATCTTAACCCTTCAGAGGAGCGGATTTGTGGTTAGGATAGAAATATACCTAGTCATCGTGCTTAATTAAATGTCGTAATCTTAGTGCGTTCTAATAGATTAATTTCATAGGAATATAGGCGTTAATATATTTAGAATAGACGAATAGTGCTTCAGGAGAAGGCTATGAGAGCATTTATCGATTAATTAGCAACCATGAGTAAATTGTATGAAATGGAGAGTTAATTAGATTGCAATACGAGTGGTGAATTGATCACAACCCTGGAATTCTTGTCTCTACTGAATACACAACACTCAACTCGTTACTTGATAATTAGTTATTTCTGAGGATCTTAGTATAGCGTAGTTATATTATTGGATTTCTATTGTGGCTTGATTAAATAACAATTATAGTGAATTAGTGAGTAGTCTACACAAGTCTCTGTGGGTTCGATATTCGATTTATCATTATATTACTTGTACGACCACATATACTTGCGTGTGTGTTTGGGACCAACAAGTTTTTGGCGTCGTTGTCGGAGACTTGAATATAGACTACTTTCTAGTTTTTGCTTTAATTGTTTATTTTATCCAGTCTAACGTTACTTGATTGTTACTCTAATCTGAGGAACTTTGATTGAATGCATAGGTTCAGAAGCCAGGATAGACTTGACGGCTTTGACCCCGAACGTGAGAGAATATTTCACAGGAGGTTGAGGGAAGCAAGGGATACAGACAATATTCAGGACCTCATTCAAATTTCTGTGAACATGGTAGAGGACCAACACATGGCCGTTCAGGAGGTGGCAATGACCAGTATTTCTAATGTTACCTCCAGCATCGTGAAGTTCAGAATCACTGGGCATTTTGAGATGAAACAGAGCATGATCTAGCTACTTCATGCAAACGGGCAGTTTATGGGTCTTCCACACGAGGATCCACAACAGCACATTCTGAACTTCTTGGAGATTAGTGATACTTATATCACTAACGGGGTCACGCCAAATTATGTGAGGCTCACACTTTTCCCATTCTCTCTGTTGGAAAAAGCAAAGCGATGGCTAAAGGCAGGACCAGCTAATTCCATTACAACATGGAGAGATTTGGCGAGAAAATTTCTGGCAAGGTTCTTCCCTTCAGGCAAGACTGCAAAGATCAGAAGTGAAATAGTCTCCTTTAAACAAAAAGCAGGAGAATCTTTATATTCAGCATGGGAAAGTTTCAAGGGGCTACTCAGAGACTGTCCTCATCACAATCAGACAAACGAAGTGTTAGTTCACACTTTCATTGAGGGGCTCCATCCCCCAAAAAAAAATTGTGATAGATGCAACAGCTGGAGGTCAGGTATTGGAGAAGAATTATGATGAAATATTTGCATTATTAAATAAATTCTCCAAAAACAATCCAGACTGGCAAGGTGAGATGGGAAGGAATGTGGTTCAAAAGTCACCAGGGGTTCTTGAACTAGATGTTGTCTCAGCATTCTCAGCTCAGGTCTCTGCATTGTCTAACCAAGTCAATCAGATGACCCTGATCATTAACGAGCAACAGTCTCAACCACTGCAACAGGCCCAGCCAGTGCAACCAGTGCAATAGATTCAGGTATTTTGTGAAGTCTGTGGAGAGGGTCACATGAGCAATCTATGCCTAGCAAATCCAGAGTCTGTATATTTTGTAGGTAATGTAAATCGAGGCCAAACAAATCAGTATGGGGACACTTACAATCCCAACTGGAGGAACCACCCAAATTTCTCTTGGGGTGGAAATCAAGGCAATCAGAATCAGTATCGGCCTCAATCACCTCAACAACAATACAGACCACCTCAGGCTGAACAACAAGCTAGCTTGAAGAGATTATGAAGAGAATGATGAACGACCAACTTGCTTTCAATCAGAAAATAATGGCTGATCACCAAGCCCAAGCAGCAGCAATGAGAAACTTGGAACGTCAAATGGAGCAACTTGCCAGCTCCCAAAATACCATACTAGGAGCTCTTCCTAGTGATACTGAGACTAATCCTAAGGCTCAAGTCAATGCAATTACCTTGAGAAATGGAATAATACTAGAAGAAGCTCCAAAAACAAAGAAGAATACAGCTCATCCTGAAGGAGAATTAGTTCCCAAGCCAGTTGATGGGAATGAGAAAGATGATAAAGGACCCGAGCCAGTAATTGAAACAAGGCCACCACCTCCGTTTCCACAAAGACTGCAGAAGCAAAAAGATGATGCTAAGTACAAGAGATTTCTAGATATGTTGAGCCAAGTGAGTGTGAATTTGCCTTTGGTGGAAATTTGCAAGAAGTGCCTAAGTATGCAAGGTATCTTAGAGAAATTGTGGCAAACAAACGAAGACATGTAGAGTTCAAAATAGTTGCACTTACTGAAGCAGTGCCAGGGTTCAGAGTAAACTTCCTCCTAAGTTGAAGGATCTTGGGAGTTTCACAATTCCTTTGTCTCTTGGAAAATAAGAAGTTGGTAGAGCCCTGTGTGATTTAGGGGCTAGTATAAATTTGATGCCCTCTTCTTTGTTCAAGAAACTCGGATTGGGGGTTCTTAGACCTACCACAATCACTTTACAGTTAGCAGATAGGTCACTAGTTATGCCAGAAGGATTTACTGAGGATGTGTTAGTTCAGTTGGAAAGTTTATTCTTCCCGCTGATTTTATTGTTCTTGATTACGAGGCAGATAAGGAAGTGCCCATTATTTTGGGGCGACCGTTCTTAGATACTAGTAGAGAAATTATTGATGTGAGGGCAGGGAAGTTAAAAATGAGAGTTGACGATGAGGAGGTCACTTTTAATGTGTACAAGGAACTTAAATTCCCAAAGCATTATGAGGATCTGTGCATGATTACTGTGGTCGACGTAAAGGGGATGGAGCAGAGTCCTTATGTGAATGGTAGTGATCCAGAGGAGGTGGTGTTGCAAGCTGAGGGTGTAAAGATAATTGAGAAAAGAGCCAGAGATGAAAAAGGAGACCAGTTAAGAGCGTGAAAAAAGGCTAGGCTTCATGGGAGAAAGAAGACGAGAAAGCGCCCAGCCTGAGCAGAGTAGCAGAATCTTGCCACGACTATAAATAAGGCGCTTGTTGGGAGGCAACCCATCCTGTATATCTTTTATTTTTTATTTTTTAAGTGTCGAGTTTTGTGTTGTTTTTATTTTGTAGAGTAGGGGAAGTCTGAGTACCCAGAGTTGAAGCTGAGGGGCATGTTTGAGCTTAAGTATGGGGTCATCCTGACTCTAAAGATTGAGAATCATGTCCGAGCTAGGCCCGAGAGGGTCTCAGGGAGTATTTCTCACCCTTGTTTTAATATTTTTCTTTGTGATCATGCATCGAGGACTATGCATAACATAAGTGTGGGGTGGGGAAACTACTTTCTGAAGTGAAGTGTAATTGTATAGAATTATTTTTTTTTAGTTAAGAAACAAAAAGAAAAAATAAAAAAAATATAAAAAGATTGGATTTTTCCCAACGATGGATCTGTTGGACAATTTTCTTGAGGGATAAAGTTTGATTTAAAAATACCAAAAAGATTTTTTATTTTTTTTAGGATAGGCAGGTAATATCCCTTGGTTTTTCTTTGGGCACCAGTTCTTTTCCAAGGGTGTAGCTCGAACCGGGCATTTTAAAAATTATTTTTTAGAGTAGTTAGGAAGAAACTGAGTAACTTAGAAATACTCATTGACATGTTTGGTGCCGGCATATTAGGTTATGACATACATACTGCTTTCCCTTATATTTGGGTTGACTTGTGATGCCTAAAAATAATTAAATAGTCTATTATGTGACACCTTAGCTCAGTTGCTTGACTTGTATGCTACATAGGGTAATATTGCTTAATTCTCTCAATTATGTGTGCTTGCTTGACTTGAGAGTTGAAAAAAATTGTTGTGATTGAGTCATGTGCAATGTGTGAGTGAGGTTTAGTAATTTTCTATGCTATCCTGTATAGTCTAGAACTTGCCCAGTGTGTTAATCGAAATGAAATTGTAGGTTATGCTAGTCTAGGAGATGACGTAGGCATTTTATTGTTTGATCATGGATGTGCTTGTCACATAAGAATTAAAAATTTCCATTGCTAGCCCCGTTGAGCCTTTAGACCTTTTCTTTGGTACCCACATTACAAGTCGTACCCCTATTTGTTCGTAAATTGAGATTTTTGCACCTTTACCTCCTAAGGAACTTAGTCGCTAAAAGAAGTAAGGTGAGACAAGGGGGAATAGTTTTTGAGTTGAGCCATGGAAAGGCCCGTTAGTGCACTAAAATTATTTTCAAAAGTCACTAGCCATTGAATCTTCATGTATGGAGTGTGTGTAGGAAAGAAAAAAAAATGATAGTAAAAGTATGTACAAAAAGATACACACCTCCAATTTTTATTAATTTGTACTAGTGAAAATATAGAAGTGTTTAATTGAAAAAGGGCTATGTTGAATATGAGTTATGGCAAGGGAATTGGTTGAGAAGAATATGTGTTGATTTGTGAAGGTAGTGTAGTAAAGTGCTTAGGAGGGTTAGTCACTATTCCTAAATATATCCTACTCGTCCCTTAGCCTACATTACAACCTTAAAAGTCCTAATTGATCCTAGATTTGGCTAACTTGAATTAGTGGAGATCTACACTAAGGGCAAGCTTATGGTACGACCACGGGATGCATATGAATTCTTTGTGAGAGTGAGTGAATTTGTTCAATTGTGTGATGTCCTTAAATTATGTTCAAAATCATATTTGAATGTGTGGACTAGTTATATTCACTCTTTTGTTGTTGGTGAGGGCACATGATCTCATGAATGATTGGTAATGTTGTAAACTTTCTTGTTGGGTAGGTGCGTGAATTGAGAGGGCTTATTGGTTACAAGTTGACTCTTAAGGTTGGGTGGTTGCAAATAGGTTGTTGGTATGATTGATTAAATTGTTATACTTGGTCATGTTTAAAGAAGGGGAAGAATGTGAAATTTTATATGTTCATACTTGATTGCCGGTATCGATCATAGTCAAGGGGTAAGGTGTGTGATTGAAAAGTAAAAGACTCTTTGATAATGAACTTTGTACGTGTTGAAGGGTAGTAGATTGTCCCATTGTTCGAGGACGAGCAAGATTCTAAGTGTGAGGTGTTGATGTTCAGCTTAAAGTGTATAGATTTTTATGTATATCGCCTCATATTTTACTTTTGTTTCGTGAGTTTTAGATGTTAAATGTGATGATTTATACTAATTTGAAGTGTTTTATGTTTAGGAATGGTTCGGGATCAATTGGGGGCAAAACGCGCGAAATTAGAGCCAAAACGGACAAAATCGGGATTTTTCGAGTTTGGGCACCACAGGCAGGGCTGGGCAGCGCCCTGATGGGCGCCCGACGCTAGCCAGGGCGCCGGTAATGTGGGTTTTTCCTGTTTTGCTCGTGACATGGTTATTTCGGCCTTAACCCTACCCAACACGTATAAAAGCAAGTCTAAGCTTATTTTTGGGGGATTCATGCCACTTTGGAGAGAATATACACACGGAATTGCTAGGGAGCGAAGGATTATTAGTTTTTTTCAACTTTTTCTAGTATTTACAATTAATTCAACACTTATGCAATTGTTTGATTTTAGCATAAGTGGCTAAACACCCATTGTTCTGGGCTTGTGATTTAGCCATGAATATTGTTGTTCGACATTAGTTTAACCTTGATTATAGTTCACTCAATATATGGTTGTTTCTTCAATTCCGTGTTTAATTGCTTAATTGTCTGGCCAGCAGTTAGGTTCTATATACTATCTATGTTATGCTTGGGAAAGCCGTATATAGATTAGAGAATAATTGAAAAGAGCGCGATCTTAACCCTTCAGGGGAGCGGATTTGTGGTTAGGATAGGAATACGTGCTTAATTAAATATCGTAATCTTAGTGCATTCTAATAGATTAATTTCATAGGAATATAGGCGTTAATCTATTGAGAATAGACGAGTAGTGCTTCGGGAGAAGGCTATGAGAGCATTTATCGAATAATTAGCAACCATGAGTGAATTATATAAAAGGGAGAGTTAATTGGAGTGCAATACGAGTGGTGAATTTAGCACAACCCTGGAATTCTTGTCTCTATTGAATACACAACACTCAACTCGTTACTTGATAATTAGTTATTTTTGAGGATCTTAGTATATCATAGTTACATTATTGGATTTCTATTGTGGCTTGATTAAATAACAATTATAGTGAATTATTTAGTAGTATACACAAGTATCTGTGGGTTCGACATTCGATTTATCATTATATTACATGTACGACCACGTATACTTGCGTGTGCGTTTGGGACCAACAAGTTTTTGGAGCCGTTGCCGGGGACTTGAATATAGACCACTTTCTAGTTTTTGCTTTAATTGTTTATTTTGTCCAGTCTAACGTTACTTGATTGTTACTCTAATCTCAGGAACTTTGATTGAATGCGTAAGGTCAGAAGCCAGGACAAACTTGAAGGCTTTGACCTCGAACCTGAGAGAACATTTCACATGAGGTTGAGGGAAGCAAGGGATACAGACAATATTCAGGACCTCATTCAAATTCCTGTGAACATGGCAGAGGACCAACACATGGCCGTTCAGGAGGTGGCAATAACTATTGCTAATGTTACCTCCAGCATCGTGAAGCACAAAATCACTGGGCATTTTGAGATGAAACAGAGCATGATCCAGCTACTTCATGCAAACAAGCAGTTTATGGGTCTTCCACGTGAGGATCCACAACAGCACATTCTGAACTTCTTGGAGATTAGTGATACTTATATCACTAACGGGGTCACGCCAGATTATGTGAGGCTCACGTTTTTCCCATTCTCTCTGTTGGGAGAATCAAAGCGATGGCTAAAGGCAGAACCAGCTAATTCCATTACAACATAGAGTGATTTGGCGAGAAAATTTCTGGCAAGGTTCTTCCCTTCAGGCAAGACTGCAAGGATCAGAAGTTAGATAGTCTCCTTTAAACAGAAAGCATGCGAATCTTTATATTCAACATGGGAAAGGTTCAAGGGGCTACTCAGAGACTGTCCTCATCACAATTAGACAAACGAAGTGTTTCACACTTTCATTGAGGGGCTCCATCCCCAAACAAAAATTGTGGTAGATGCAACAGCTGGAGGTCAAGCATTGGAGAAGAATTATGATGAAATATTTGCATTATTGAATAAATTCTCCAAAAGCAATCCAGACTGGCAAGGTGATATAGGAAGGAATGTGGTTCAAAAGTCACTAGGGGTTCTTGAACTAGATGTTGTCTCAGCATTTTCAGCCCAGATCTCTACATTGTCTAACCAAGTCAATCAGATGACCCTGATCATTAACAAGCAGCAGTCTCAACCACTGCAACAGGCCCAGCCAGTGCAACCGGTGCAACAGATTCAGGTATTTTGTGAAGTCTGTGGAGAGGGTCACATAAGCAATCTATGCCCAGCAAATCCAGAGTCTGTATATTTTGTAGGTAATGTAAATCGAGGCCAAACAAATCAGTATGGGGACACTTACAATCCCAACTGGAGGAACCACCCAAATTTCCCTTGGGGTGGAAATCAGGGCAATCAGAATCAGTATCGGCCTCAAGCACCTCAAAAACAATACAGACCACCTGAGGCTGAACAACAAGCTATCCTTGAAGAGATTCTGAAGAGAATGATGAACGACCAACTTGCTTTCAATCAGAAAATAATGGTTGATCACCAAGCCCAAGTAGCAACAATGAGAAACTTGGAACGTCAAATGGGGCAACTTGCCAGTTCCCAAAATACCATACCAGTAGGAGTTATTCGTAGTGATACTGAGCCTAATCTTAAGGCTCAAGTAAATGAAATTACCTTTAGAAATGGAAGAATACTAGAAGAAGCTCCAAAAACAAAGAAGAATACAGCTCATCTTGAAGGAGAATTAGTTCCCAAGCCAGTTGATGGGAATGAGAAAGATGATAAAGGGCCCGAGCCAGTAATTGAAACAAGGCCACCACCTACGTTTCCACAAAGACTGCAGAAGCAAAAAGATGATACTAAGTACAAGAGATTTCTAGATATGTTGAGCCAAGTGAGTGTGAATTTCCCTTTGATGGAAATTTTGCAAGAAGTGCCTAAGTATGCAGGTATCTTAGAGAAATTGTGGCAAACAAAAGAAGACATGCAAAGTTTAAAACAGTTGCACTTACTGAAGAGTGCAGTGCCAGGGTTCAGAGTAAACTTCCTCCTAAATTGAAGGATCCTGGGAGTTTCAAAATTCCTTTGTCTCTTGGAAAACAAGAAGTTGGTAGAGCCCTGTGTGATTTAGGAGCTAGTATAAATTTGATGCTCTCTTCTTTGTTCAAGAAACTCGGATTGAGGGTGATTAGACCTACCACAATCACTTTACAGTTAGAACATATGTCACTAGTTACGCCAGAAGGAATTATTGAGGATGTGTTAGTTCGAGTTGGAAAGTTTATTCTTCCCGCTGATTTTATTGTTCTTGATTACGAGGCAGATGAGGAAGTGCCCATTATTTTGAGGTGACCGTTCTTAGTTATTTTGGGGCGACCGTTCTTAGTTTCAGTTGAAGATTTTTATGTGAAGTTATGTACTAAGTGAGATTGGATACAGTTGTTTTCCCTTGCCGGGATGGTATTAATTTCACTATTGACTCCCTTGCCGGGACGTTAAGGTTTTATTTCTGTTCACTCTGTTATTTTTCCTTGTTGGATTGTTGTCATTTGATGTGTTTGGATGAGGAAGAGTATAAAAGCACGAAGGGTGATGTCGTGCACTTGTTTTCGTATTTCTATTATGTTGCTTAAATTAATATCTAAATTGTGCCTTACCTCATTATTTCCGTTATTTGATATTTCCTCCCCTCAGCATGTTCCCCTTTTCCTTTATGCTTAACTGCTTATTTCTCGCTGTATTATTTTTCTCCGTATACTATTAAACTGCACAGGTTGACTTTGGTTGTCGTGTCCTAGCCTCGTCACTACTTCACCGAGGTTAGGCTCGGCACTTACTCAGTACATGGGGTCGATTGTACTGATGCTACACTCTACACTTTCGTGCTGATCCCGGTGTAGGACCCTACGGACCATAGATCGAGGTTGTTGTCTTCAGTCCAGTGGAGACCCTGAGGTAGTCCTGCAGGTGTCCGCAGGCCCTGGCGTCCCCTCCTACTTCTTTTGTATTATATTCTAGTTACTTCAGAAACAAATTTACTTATTTCATTCAGACCTTTATATGTATTATTCATAGACAGTCCGTGAGTTTGTGACTCCAAAATTCTGGGATTGGTTTTTTTGTGAAATTTCTTAAAGGCATTAAATTGAGTTTATATACCTTGCTTCATTTTGTACTTTTATTTATGTTAGTGTTGTACTTCACATGTTATTAGATAATAATAAAGGAATAAGGTAAATTAAATTCACGTTGGCTTGCCTAGCGGGTTCAACATTAGACGCCATCACGGTCCCGACGGTGGAAAAATTCGGGTCGTGACAAGTTGGTATCAGAGCACTAAGTTGCTTAGGTCTCACAATTCACGGACAAGCTTAGTAGAGTCTGAGGGATCGTATGGAGACGTTTGTGCTTATCCCCCAGAGGCTGTATAGTTTAGGAATAACTTCATATCTATTCTTCTCTGTCGTGCGATTTGAATTCTAAATGGTAACTGAATTTCTATTCTATTCTCTCGCAGATGGAGAGAACACGTGCTTATTCATCCACTGACCAGCAGCCCGAGTCTCGAGTTACAGCTCCTACGAGGGGGCCGAGGACGAAGACGAGGCCATGCTAGAGGCCGAGGCAGGGGCAGAGCTCAGCCCAGAGCAGCAGCCCCAGTGGCGGAGCCTCAGGTAGAGTTTGCTGATGAGGTTCCTGCCCAGACAGTCCCGGTTAGGCCCGCTCACATTCCCGAGGGGTTCATTGCCACCCCAGTACTCCAGGATGCTCTGGTCCATCTAGTGGGCCTCATGGAGAGTGTCGCTCAGGCAGGTTCAATTCTTGCAACACCATCCATCTCTCAGGCTGGGGGAGGAGCCTAGACTCCCGCTACTCGCACTCCGGAGTAGTTGGCTTCTCAGTTTTAGAATCCAGTAGCTCAGCTGCTGGGGTAGTTCAGTCGGGTATTGTGGCCCAGACCGGTGATGAAGAAGCTATGTCTGCTGATGCTTTGTGGAGGTTAGACAGGTTCACCAATCTTCTCACTACTACTTACAGCGGTGCATCTTCAGAGGATCCCAAAACTACTTGGATAGTTGCCACGAGGTTCTACGGAACATGGGGATAGTGGAGGCCAATGGGGTCGACTTTGCTACCTTTCATCTGTCAGGTCTCGCCAAGACTTGGTGGAAAGATTATTGTTTGGCCAGACCAGTTGGATCACCGGCCTTGACTTGGGCCCAGTTCACTCAGCTATTTCTGGAGAAGTTTCTTCCTATCACTCAAAAAGAGGATCTATGGAGGCACTTTGAGCGTCTCCAGCAGGGCTCTATGACCTTCACTCAGTATGAGACCAGATTTGTTACCTTGGCCCGATATGCTATTATGATACTTCCCACCGAGCGAGAGAGGATGAGGAGATTTATTGAGGGGCTAGCTCAGTCGATCAGATTGCAGATGGCTTAGGAGACAGAGAGTGAGATTTATTTCTAGAATGCAGCCAATGTGGCCAGACGAGTTGAGATGGTTCTGTTGCAGGGGGTGGTCAGGGGTCTGACAAGAGACCCCGTCATTTTGGCAGGTTCAGTGGCGCCTCATCTGGAGGCGGGTATTCTTTTGGTAGGGGCCATCCTCCTAGGCCGTTTCATTCGGCACTTCAGGTTTCTCACAGTGATCTAGGTGGCCGTTTTTCTCATATGCAATATTCTGATCAGTTTCCCTATAGTGCGCCATTAGCTCCTATCAGTACACCACCGATTCAGGGTTTTTCAGGGTGGTTACTCAGGTCGTCAGGGTCAATTTCAAGGTCAGCAGCCTCAGCAGCCGAGGGCTTGTTATACTTGTGGTGATCAGAGGCACATTGCAAGATTTTGCCCCTCGAGACTCGAGTAGTTTTAAGCACCAGGGTTCTCGTGCCATGGTTCCAGTACCAGGTGTTCCACCACCCGCTCAGCCAGCTAGATGTGGGGGTCGAGGTGTTAGAGGTGGAGGTCAGGCCGTTAGAGGTGGAGGCCAGGCCGCTACAGGTAGAGGTCAGCCAGTAGGAGGCCGTCCTAGGGATGTAGTTCAGACTGGTGGGCCCCAGCCCCGATGTTATGCTATTCCAGCCAGACCTGAGGGTGAGACCTCCGATGGGGTTATCACACGTATGGTTTCAGTTTGCAGCAGGGATGCTTCGGTTTTTCCAGGGTCCACGTATTCCTATGTGTCATCTTATTTTGCTCCTTATTTGGTTATGCCTCGTGATTCTCTGAGTACTCATGTATATGTGTCTACATCGGTGGGTGATTCTATTATAGTAGATCGTGTCTACCATTCTTGTGCAGTAGTTATTGGTGGTATTGAGACCAGTGTATATCTTCTTCTCCTGGATATGGTAGATTTTGATGTTATTTTGGGGATGGATTGGTTGTCGCCTTATCATGCCATACTGGACTTTCATGCCAAGACCGTGACATTAGCATTGCGGGGTTGCCTCAACTGGAGTTGAGGGGGACTCATGGTCATTCTTCCAGCAGGGTTATCTCATATATGAAGGCTCGGTGCATGGTCGAGAAGGGGTGTTTGACCTATTTGGCTTATGTTCGTGATTCTAGTGCCGAGGTTCCTTCTATGGAGTCTGTGCCCATAGTCCGTGAGTTTCCAGAAGTGTTTCCTGCAGACCTTTCGGGTATGCCACCCGACAGGGATATTGACTTTTGCATTGAGTTGGCTCTGGGCACTCAGCAGATTTCTATCCCGCCATATCGTATGGCCCCTCCAGAGTTGAAGAAGTTGAAAGAATAGTTGCAGGATTTTCTTGATAAAGGCTTCATTAAGCCTAGTGTCTCGCCTTGGGGTGCGTCGGTGTTGTTTGTTAAGAAGAAGGATGGGTCGATGAGGATGTGTATTGATTATCGATAATTGAACAAGGTTACCATCAAGAACAAGTATACATTGCCGCGAATTGATGCTTTGCTTGATCCGCTTCAAGGTGACAAGGTATTTTCGAAGATCGATTTGAGATCTGGCTACCACCAGTTGAGGATTAGGGCATCCGATGTCCCTAAGACAGCCTTTCGCACTCGGTACGGGCATTATGAGTTCTTAGTGATGTCATTCGGGTTGACAAATGCCCCAACTGCTTTTATGGACTTGATGAACCGAGTGTTCAGGCCTTATTTGGATTCCTTCGTGATTGTCTTCATTGATGATATTCTTCTTTATTCCCGCAGTCAGGAGGAGCACGAGCAGCACCTTCGAGTCGTTCTTCAGACTTTGAAGGACAGTCAATTGTATGCTAAGTTTCTAAGTGTGAGTTCTAGTTGATTTCAGTTGCATTCCTGGGTAATGTTGTATCACCAGAGGGTGTCCAGGTGGATCCGACGAAGATTTCAGCAGTCAAGGATTGTTCTAGACCCACGTCAGCTACAGAGATTCGGAGTTTCTTGGGCTTAGCAGGTTACTATCGTCGGTTTGTGGAAGGCTTTTCATCTGTTGCAGCCCCGATGACCATGTTGACTCAGAAGGGTTCCCAATTCAGGTGGTCATATGAGTGTGAGGCGAGCTTTCAGAAGCTCAAGATAGCCTTGACCACGGCACTGGTGTTGGTTTTGCCCACAGGTTCAGGGCCATATACTGCGTATTATGATGCATCTCGTGTTGGACTTGGTGCAGGGTTGATGCAGGATGGTCAGGTTATTGCATATGCTTCGCGTCAGTTGAAGATCCAAGAAGAATTATCATGTTCATGATTTGGAGCTAGCAGCCATTGTTCACGCGCTGAAGATTTGGAGACATTATTTATATGGCCTGTCTTGTGAGGTGTTCATGGATCACAAGAGTTTGCAATACTTGTTCAAGCAGAAGGAGTTGAAATTGAGGCAGAGGAGATGGTTGGAGCTGTTAAAAGACTATGACATCACCATATTATACCATCTGGGGAAGGCCAATGTGGTGGCCGATGCTTTGAGTAGGAAGTCAGCCAGCATGGGTAGTCTTGTTTATATTCCGATCGGAGAGAGACCGCTTGCTTTGGATGTTCATGCTTTAGCCAATCGGTTCATGAGATTGGATGTTTCTGAGCCCGACCGTGTTCTACCTTATACAGTTGCTCGTTCCTCATTATTTGATCGTATTCGAGACCGGCAATATGATGATCCTCAATTGTGTGTCCTTAGGGATACGGTCCGGCACGGTGATGCCAAGCAGGTTACGGCTGGTGATGATGGAGTTTTAAGGATGCAGGGTCATATTTGTGTACCCAATGTGGATGGACTTCATGAGTTGATATTAGAGGAGGCCCATATTTCCCGGTATTCTATCCATCCGGGCACCGCAAAGATGTACCAGGATTTGTGGCAGCATTATTGGTGGAGGAGGATGAAGAAGGATATTGTGGCATATGTAGCTCGGTGCTTGAATTGTCAGCAAGTAAAGTACGAGCATCAGAGACCTGGTGGTTTTCTTCAGCAGATTGAGATTCCTGAGTGGAAGTGGGAGCGTATCACCATGGATTTTGTTGTTGGACTCCCACGGACTCAGAGGAGATTCGATGCAGTATGGGTTATTGTGGATAGGCTAACCAAGTTAGCGCATTTCATTCCTTTAGCAGTTTCATACTCTTCGGAGAGATTGGCAGAGATCTACATTAGGGAGATTGTTCGTCTTCATGGTGTGCCCGTGTCTATTATTTCTGACCGAGGTACGCATTTTACCTCGCATTTCTGGAGGGCAGTTCAGAGTGAGTTGGGCACGAGGGTTGAGTTGAGCACAACATTTCATCCTCAGACGGATGGACAGTCCGAACGTACTATTCATATTTTGGAGGATATATTACGAGCCTGTGCCATTGACTTTTGAGGCTCTTGGGACCAGTTCTTGCCATTAGATGAGTTTTCCTACAATAACAACTATCAGTCGAGCATTCAGATGGCTCCTTATGAGGCATTATATGGTAGGCGGTGTCGGTCGCCGATTGGGTGGTTTGAGCCGGGAGAGGCTCGGTTGTTGGGTACAGAGTTAGTGCAGGATGCCTTGGATAAGGTTAAGATCATTCAGGATAGACTTTGTACAGCTCAGTCCAGGAAGAAGAGTTATGCCGACCGCAGAGTTCGTGATTTGGCATTCATGGTTGGGGAGCGGGTATTGCTTCGGGTGTCGCCCATGAAGGGCGTGATGAGATTTGGAAAGAAGGGCAAGCTAAGCCCTAGGTACATTGGTCCTTTTGAGATCCTTGATAGAGTGAGAGAGGTGTCTTACAGACTTACGTTGCCACCGAATTTATCAGTTGTGCGTCCGGTGTTTCATGTGTCTATGCATCGGAAGTATCACGGAGATCCAGCCCATGTGTTAGATTTCAGAAGTGTCAAGTTGGACAAGGATTTGACCTATGAGGAGGAGCCGGTAGCCATATTAGACCGGTTGGTTCGTCAGTTGAGATCGAAGAGTTATCCTTCGGTTCGTGTCCAGTGGAGAGGTCAGCCTGCCGAGGTAGCTACGTGGGAGTCCGAGTCCGATATGCGAAGCCGATATCCCCATCTTTTCCCCGATTCATGTACTTTTCTATGTTCGTCCGAGGACGAACGGTTGTTTTAGAGGTGGAGAATGTGATGACCCAAAAATTCATCTCTCATTTTATAAGTCAAAACTGTGTTCCGAGGCCTTAAAAACCTTCTTTTATCTCACCCCATTTTGCATGCGCATCCCGGGCGTATATCCGGGAAGCTTCTATGTGAAAAACTGAGAAAAATGCTAAATTGGCCTTTAATATTGAATTTAAGTTGACTTCGGTCAACATTTTGAGTAAACGAACCCGGACCCGTGATCTGACGGTCCTGGATGGTCCGTAGGAAAATATGGGAATTGGGCATATAACCGGAATTGAATTTCGAGGTCCCTAGCCCGAGAAATGAATTTTTGAAAGAAATTATTTTACTGAAAATATAGGAGTTTTTGGAAATTTGGTTATATTTGAAATTTATGGTATCGGGCCCGTATTTTGGTTCCGGAGCCCTGTACAGGTTCAATATGATATTTGAGTTGTGTCTGTAAAATTTGGTAAGAAACGGAAGTCATTTGACGTGATTTGGACCCAAAGTTGTGAAATTTGATACTTTGGAAGTTTTGGAATTTCTTTTTGATTTTAATGCTAAATTCGTTGTTTAAGATGTTAATTTTGCGATTTGATCGCATGAGTAAGTCCGTAGGATATTTTTGAGGTTGTGTGCATGTTTGGTTTGGAGCCCTGAGGGCTCGGGTGAGTTTCGGATAGGCGTCGGATAGAATCCAGTGGAGACCCTAAGGTAGTCCTGCAGGCGTCCGCAGGCCCTGGCGTCCCCTCCTACTTCTTTTGTATTCTGTTCTAATTATTTCAGAAATAGATTTACTTATTTCACTCAGACCTTTACATATATTATTCATAGACAATCCGTGAGTTTGTGACTCCAAAATTCTGGGATTGGATTTTTTGTGAAATTTCGTAAAGGCATTAAATTGAGTTTATATACCTTGCTTTATTTTGTACTTTTATTTATGTTAGTGTTGTACTTCACATGTTATTAGATAATAATAAAGGAATAAGGTAAATTAAATATTCACGTTGGCTTGCCTTGCGGGTTCAACGTTAGGCGCCATCACGGTCCCGACGGTGGAAAAATTTGGGTCGTGACAAAGGGAACATACAGAAAAGAGACCAATTAATATGTTTGCAATTCATAAAATAAAATTATTGTTGGATTTTTCTTTAAAGAGTGTGAATGGGAAATGGAAGAGTCACCTTTTGGATTGCACCTCTCCGTCTCACCCGTTCTTTGTCTATATATTTAGAGGCTTGGCCTCATTTTTCATATAATGAGAAATCTGAAAACTTCTCCCCTCTTTTCTACATTATTGCATCATTTTTTCAAACAAACAAAGCATCAAGTGTGATTTTCTCTGTTTGTTGAGTTCTCTGAAATTCGATGTAACCCCAAACATGGCTCAAATAGTGTCACGATCCCAAAAACCCGAACCTGACATGATGGCACCTATCGTGGTACTAGGCAAGCCGACATTTTCAAAACACTTTGATATCTTATAAAAGGTAACTCAAAAGCATTTTCATAACAGAGTTTTATAGAAATAAGAGTTAGACTCAAAATACAATGCGGAAAAGTAGCCCCAACCATCAGGGTGTCACTAAGTCATGAGCAACTAGGCTCTCAGCCTAAAAGACATTGTTTACAATAGTCTGCGTCTAAATATCAATATAGAGAAAAAAAATAATAAAGAAGGAGCACAAGGTCTGCGAACGCCGGCAGCTACCTCGTAAATCTCCGGAAATCGACTGCGCATGAGCTCAATGACCTCCGCGTCCGGTCACACCTGAATCTGCACACAAGGTGCAGGGAGTAAGATGAGTACTTCCAACTTAGTAAGTAACAGAAACAAATAAAGAACTGAGAAGCAGTGACGAGCTATACAAAACAGTTCATTTCAGTAATTTCAGTAAAGAATAGGCATGCTTTCAATTCGGTATTTTAAGTCAAACAGTTCGAGCTCAAGTAGAACAATATAAGTCTTCTAGAAATTTCACATCAACAACAAATAACAACGAAGTGCAACAATAAATAAAAGCAAGTACAACCTCACAGGGCTACCGTCACTCAACTATCTCAACAACTCAATCACTCAGCTCTCAGCCTCAATACTCACAACCAATAGGTACCTGCGCTCACTGGGGGTATACAAACTCCGGAGGAGCTCCTACAGCCCAAACGCTATATTACTGCGGCGTGCAGCCTGACCCAACAGTGTTGTGGCGTGCAACCCGGTCTATATATTGTTGCGGCATGCAGCCCGATCCAAATACTACTGAGGCGTGCAGCCCGATCCGATATATGTATATATATGGCCCGAAGGCTTGTTGCGGCATGCAACCCGATCCAATATTTTTGCGGCGTGCAACCCGAACCAATATATCTCACATAACTCTCAGCCCGGCACTCAGGCCCTATCTCAGTCACTAGTCTCTCTAGCCTACAGAATGTCACAATAAACAGCCCAAATAGGGAATACAACAAGTATCAACAAGAAATGAGAGAGAGCTGAGATATAATACACAAGTAAAATGGTGACTGAGTAAAAGACAACAATTAGCAGTCAATGCAATAAGTACACGACCACTGCGGGTCCCAACAGTGATATCATATAACCTAAACATGGTTTCTAACATAGAAGGCAGTCAACGACTCATAAACAAGGTGAAACGGGTATGTGCGATAGGCTATTCAACTTTACAGTCACTCGGGAAGGACCAAGTCTCAATCCCACACAGTGCACGCTCACACGTCCATTATCTAGCATGCACATCACCTCTAAATATTCACATCATACAAATTCTCGGGGTTTCATATCCTCAAGACCAGATTGAATATTGTTACTTACCTCAACAGCATAGAAATCCTACTCTGGAATGCCCTTTCCTCTCGAATCGGCCTTCGAATGCCCTGGATATAGCCACAAACAGTACAACACCATTAAAATAGGCTAAAGGGATCAATCCGACAAGAAAACTACTAAATTAGAACCAAAATATGAAATCGGCTCAACCCGGCCCCCCGGTCCCATATTTCTAAATTCGACAAAAATCACAAAATCTGAAAGCACATTCACTCGCGAGTCTAACCATATCAAATTTACCAAAATCTGACCTCAATTTCCCCTCCAAAACCCCAAAATCACTCTCCAATTCCCAAGCCCTAAATCCCCAAATTTCCAACTCTAATCCCTAAATCCCCAAATTTCCAACTCTAATCCCTAATTAAATGATGTACAAAGCCATAGATTCACGAAAATTAAACCAATACGAGTTAGAATCACTTACCTCAACGTCCTCCTTGAAAACCTTAAAAAAATCACCTCTCTCCCGAGCTCCTTAAGTCCAAAATAAAAAATGGAAGTCTAAAAATCGAGTTGATGTTTTTCTGCCAAGAATTCCGCTCCTGCGGACCCCTTGAACGCTTCTGCGACGCTGCACCTGTGAAAAATCCATCGCAGGTGTGGATTTTACTTAAAATCCAAGACTCCGCTACTGCGGTCCCATAACCGCATTTGCCGCTATCGCAGGTGCTAAAATCCATCGCACCTGCGGCTCCATCTCGCATATGTGCCTAGCTGCCCGCAACTGCAATTCTCTCAAGTGCGAGAAAAACTTTGCACCTGCGGACTCTGGCCAACTCCTTCTTGGCCGCATCTGCGGCTCCTCATTCGCTCCTGCGGGCTTGCACCTACGGAGTGGGAACCGCAGGTAAAACACCAGTAGCAGCAGCTTCAGCTGCATTTTCGCAACTCCAAACACTTCAATAGCCACCCGGAATCACCCTCAAGACCCTCGGGACCTCAACCAAACATACCAACAAGTCATATAACTCCATACGAACTTAGTCGAACCTTCAAATCACCCAAAACAACATCGCACCACCAAATTACAACTCAGATTCAAGCCTAAGAACTTTTAAACTTCCAAATTCCGCTAACAACGCCGAAACCTATCAAACCACGACCGAGTGACCTCAAATTTTACACACAAGTCAAAAATGACACCATGAACCTACTCCAACTTTCGAAATTCCATTCCGACCTCGATATCAAAATATCCACTGCCGGCCAAAATCGCCTAAACTTCAACTTTCGCCAATTCAAACCTAATTCTACTACGGACCTCCAAATCACATCCCCGATGCGCTCCCGAGTCAGAAATCACCTAACAAAGCTAACAGAACCATAAAATTCAAATCTGAGGTTGTTTACACACAAGTCAACATCCGGTTGACTTTTCCAACTTAAGCTTCTAATAAACAGGCTAAGTGTCTCAATTTCTCTCTGAAATCACTCTGGACCCGAACCAACCAACCCGATAAGATACTATACAGCTGTAAAACACAAAAGAAGCAGAGATGGAGGAAACAGGGCTATAAATCTCGAAACGACCGGCCGGAATGTTACAAATAGCTCACAACATGGGTAAGAATATAAGAACCATCACAACATGAAGCTTACCAATCAATGCAAGACATATCATAGCATAAGCACTACCTCGAGCATGAATAATACCCTGGTGCATGCACATGAGCTCAACCCTACACATGTGCGCCACCCATAGCACGTAGCTATCACAAATAACTCAGGCAGCTAGTGCCTCAACCAAGTTTAGGTAAGATACTTACCTCAAGCAAGCCAAAATAATATTCTAGAAATGTCATCCCGCGAAACGACCTCCGAACAACTCAAAACTGGCCAAAAGTAACTCAAAAATATCGAATAACTCCAAAGGAATCAAACCCAAAAGATAAAGGTCAAATCTTTAATTCAAATACTCAAAGTCAACCAAAAAATCAACCCGGTCCCACATCTCAAAACCCGACGAAACTCAAAAATTCCGACAATGCATTCGAATACGAGTCTAACCATATAAGTTTCATTCAGATTCGATCTCAATTTCATGTTTAAAACCCCAACATTCATTCTTTTAAGTTCAAGTCAAATATCCCCAATTTCTTCTCTTCAAATCCTAGATTTAGGTGTAATAATTCATGTAAAAATAAAATATATAATTAAAACAAAGATAAAATTACTCACCCTCAGAATTTGGGTGTTTTATCTCCTCCAAAACCATGTTGTGCTCCAAGAACTCAAAAAGTGAAGAAAATAAACTCAACATCCCGAAATTGGATATTTTAATGCACTGACAGTCGTCCTTCTTCACGATCGCGATCACCAATCTCGTGATCGCGATTCCAAAAATGTCTAGCAAAGTTTTACCCTTCGCGATCGTGGCCATGAAGCCACGCGATCGCGATGAACAACTCCATTAAACCTTCAAACTCTTTTCAGGCAGCATGTAGTGTAAGTGCCATAACCTTTTTTACATAATTCCAAATGACAAACAATTTAATTTTCTGAAAATTAGAAACAAAGGGATACAACTTTCATTTTTGGATCACCTCCAAATTCCTTATAGGTTGCAAAATATAAGTTTCCAAAGTCAGCCCTAGGAAAGTAGAAATTCTTCCACGTGATCACGAAAAAAGCTACCGCGATTGCGATTCACAAGGCCCAAACAGCAATTTGCTCTTCTTGAACGCAACCCAAAGGTATACGATCGCAATTCACCCCCTCAAGTCAAAACCCAGTAATTGAAAATGGCCTAGAAATGGTCTGAAACCACCATGAAACTCACTCGAGCCTCTCGGGACCCCGTCCGAACATACCAAAAAGTCTCAAAACATAACACAGACCTACTCGATGCCTCAAATCACACATAATAACATCAAAACGACGAATCACACCTCAATTCAAGCTTAATGAACTATTTCAAATTCTCAAACTTATGCCAACGCGTCTAAACAACTCGGAATCACCTCAAATTTTGCACACAAGCTCCAAATGACATAACGATCCAACTTCCGGAGCAAAAATTCGAGCCCTATATCATCAAAATCAACTCTCGGTCAAACTTATGAACTTTCCAAACCTTCAAATTACCAACATTTGCCAATAGGGCCAAAACCTTCTAAGAACATCCGAATGAAAATTCGAGTATACACACACGTCCAAAATAACCATCCGGACCTAACGGAACCATCAAAACATCGATCCGAGGTCAAATACACAAAAATTAAACTTGGTCAACTTTTCCAACCTAAAACTTCCTAAATGAGAGTCATTCTTCCCAATCAATCCCGAACCACTCAAAGACCAAAACCGAACTCACACACAAGTCATAATACATCGTGTGAAGCTACTCAAGAGCTCGAACCACCGAATAAGATGCAAATGCTCAAAACGACCGGTCAGATCGTTACATTTCCTTTCTTGCTTGCCCTTATGCCATACTGATTTTCCGCTACTCTCCATATCAAGCTATCTTACTTGAGATCTTGGAAATAAGCTGCCGCCACCTTGTATTTTCTTCTTTTCCATTTGAGTGTTTCCCTACATATTTAGCAAATTAAATAGTATTGCACTTTGACATTTAACTTGTCATCTTTAAACCTAACAAGATGAACGAAAAGCCGTCAACGGCCGGCGAGGGGCTTTCGTTTTTTAGCTAAAATTTCCCTTTTTCTTTTTGTTAAAATGGTTTTTTTTAATTAACTTAAGTCAGAAGCCATGTGGCCTTTTCTCATTCGTTAATTCTTGCCATGCCAACGTGTGTGATATATACGGACTACATAATTTTAACCGATAAGTCTTTTGTATTTGATATAGGCATGCATCAGTTGAGGTACCTAAATGAAAAAGTTGTTAACTTTAAGGAGCATTCTGCCTATAATTATTATGGTTCATTGTCCAAAATCTATACAAAAATGTATTGACAAAATCTAATACATGATACAGATGAATTGGGAACAGGCATTCCAGTTTATTGTGTATTGTTTTCCTGTCATATGTCTTAAAAAGGAAATAAATATGTTACATTTTCCAGTCAGAGCCTTTGATTGCCAACAATGCAGCTCCATAGGCAGCTTCAGTCTGATCTGCTCTGCACACAGGCAAACCGAGTACTCTCTCTCGTATCTTGATCCATTTTTCATTCTTTGAGCCTCCTCCAGAAGTGATCACTTGTTCGACGGGAGTGGCCCCTAAATCTTTCAGCAACTTATACCCCTTTGCCTAAAATGTCAAAACATGAGTAATAATAATCCTATTTCATAGAGAGGAAGAGAAACAGGAACGGACTACCAAACTTACCTCAATGCGAGCAATTGATTCAAGAATACCATGTAAATATTCAACATCATTTTCTGGACGTGGATGTAGCCTGCAGGTAAAAATGGTAAGTGAGCAACGGATTGTGTGTAGACGAGATTTCATCCTAAGTTGAATGTATTTACGCCTATGAACCTGATACATGCAAGTCTTTCTGTTTGTTGGAAGGCTTATACATAATACATAACCAAAGGAATACTTATAGTGTATCTATTACCTGATAAAACGATCTTTTCCGGTAAAAAAAATGATTTTTCCCTTGTGTTCGGCTATAGCGGAAACCCCCAAATCTTTATTGAGGAGATATAAAACAAGCTTACTTACTAATAAAGCGGCAAGAAGCACCTTCTTTCTTAAAGTCGACTTTCTCCCTTTTTACTAGTAGTTGAGTGCTCATTGTCGTTCGGATCTTGACCGGATCCGAGCTTCCCAAGCTCACTAAACCTCAGTTCAGTGCCTAATTTCTTCCATAGCACCCTCTATTAGAGGGAAGACTGCTGTCTTGATCGGGCGTAATGCTCCCCCTTCGTCATAAGGCGTGCTTTCTCACCCCCTAATAATGATCAAATCACGATCATGGGGTTGCCCGGTTCTAATTCCATATGCAGAATAGAATGGAAATCAAGACCCCCAAGTTTCTTTAGTTCCAGATGATGCGGATCCAATCTCATCTCGACGAAAGGGGGAAATAGCTCAGTCGGTTAGAGTGCTGGTCTGTCACGCCAGAAGTCGTGTGAACTGCTGATATTGATCCAAAAAAAAAAGGCGGTAGGTACAGCTAGGCCATGAACAACCAACCATCGTACCACATATTTGGTAATTATGGCAAATAGTTCTAACAACGGCTAGCAACAGGACCTACCAAACCTAACCAAACTTCTTTGGACTCCACCATAATTTTTATACCCATATCCAACCGTATCCATAAACTTCCAACCCAGAAATCTAACACCAAAGTAATACAAGAGACTTTGTTGTTTCTTTGACAAAAATATACACTAACCATTCATACAAAAATAGGACTTCAAAAAACATTATATACATTTGGCTTTCGCCTCTAGAAAAATACATCTTCTACTTACACGCCTAAATGGTTAAATAAATCCTTTCTAGTTTGTAATATTTGCATAAAACTGCAAGTTTATAGCTGCAACTTTTAATGACACCTATTACTGAAGTCATCAAGTAAATGAACTTTAGGCAACATTCTTATGCGCTCATGAACCACCATCAAATGGTTCAGAGAGTCAGATTTACTTTTCCGTCTCTAAACTCAACTAAGTGTGTGTTTCACAGCATTTGTTTAGTAATGAAAAAGAGAGCTGTGAAGTTTATACTGATTATTGCTATTTTCACAAAACATTAAACTAAACGGCCTGTCATTAACATTTCTCATATCAGCAACCTTATCTGCAAGTGAATCCAGTATCAGGTGAAGGATTGACACGTTTGATCTTAGCTCGGCTTCAAACATCAATAGCTTGGAATGCCTGGATGCTATGGGGCTGTGGAAAATCAGGATTCTATTTCAAGACTTCCAAGTTTATTGGATCGTTCGCACAGCCAACTCCTTAGTGGAGCAAGTCAGAGTGTAACTTCATAATTACCACCAACTTACCAAGTCGGATTTTAATTCAGTTTCAACAATGGCATTATCACTTTTTTAGCTAGAAGAATAAACATAGTTAACTACCTTGGCTCCATATTTGGATCAGCCACAGGGAATCTTTCACCAACTGCTTGAAGGGGATAGTAATCAAGAGGAGAAGCTTCAAGGGGATTTATCTGCTCGCTTAGTTTTGCCAACTGCTCATCTGTGAACAGTTTCCTAAGAACTGCTCCCCCTGTATTAGAAGCACCTCCAACAAGCCATTTATCATCAAGACGGTGGCTATATACTCCAAATCGAGCATCTTCTACCCTTCTAGTGCTAAGTAGTTTTATGGCAAGTGTTGAACCCAACGATGTTACCTGAGCACAAACACAAGAATGTGATTTACTTATTAGAATGGAGAACAAAGCTAATTAATTACTCTTACTTGTCAAAAGAAAAGCCTGTTAGCATAATAAATATAGTACACAATGAAGTGATAGAGATTCCTTATACCAAAAGAATACTTGGTCGACTGGATGATAAAACTACTATATGTATCAACTATGCTAGTTTTATCCAACTATATCTTAAGTGCAGAAAGTATCTGCTAAAACTAGCAGCAGCACATTTCTCATTATATATATTAAACCAACAGAAATAAGCATGCAAAACATACAGCTTTCCCGGGTTGAGTAGCGCGTGCCGCTAGAAATGCTGCTATACTGTCTGTGGTTCCGGTACAGATAACACAATCCTTTGGATAACCTGATAAAATGAAGGATTACATCAATAGCAGTCTCTGATCTCTAAAGCCAGCATGTTTGTGGAGCTTCAAAATATAAGCTATCCAATTCAAAGAAATAAGGGAAGAAAGTATTAACAAAGTTCTTTTCTCTCCATTTTGTCTTTTTAAACTAGAAAGACGATCCCCAATCCTACAGCAACGACAAAGAACTTTATAACATAGAATGAAATATTTCCAAAATTAATAAAAGAAACTCCAGAGAGTATGATGTGGTACAACTTCAGAAACAAAACAAAAGGCACTATAACTCAACAATAATCCGAGTTCACATGATATGCAGCTTCCCTGATTATCGTATGCAAAGTGAGACAAAGTCCGCTCCCACGTAAAGATGATCAATTGATGTTCACATTTCCTCTACCAAATGTTGTACAAGTCAAATGCAAATACAATTTCGTCTACACTGCACTACTAGTTGTTTACTGAGAATGATAGCACAGCCAAAAACTCAAAGTAAAAAACAAGAAGCATTTTCAGTCAATGATAATGTAACTATAGCTTTTAATCTACTGCTGAACGCGAAGTTGAAGGAAATTAAACATACCAAATTGAGTTCTTATGTCCTCTTTTATACACCCAATTTTAGTACCAGGAGCTTGAACAGAAGGTAAAAGATGAGAATATGGCTGTGATAGAAGCCAAGATGGATAGGAATCAGTTTCCGGATCATAACCAACCTGTAATATACAAGTGGAAGCTGAGGTACATTAGTAAACACATGGAAATTAAAAAGGCATCATAAGTAACAGTTACCTTCAAAGCATTATTATAGTCGGACACCCCCAGCTTGCCATGAAGTAGCCAGAGTAACCAATCTGCTTGATGTAATAATACCGCAGATTCCTTGCTCGAATCATAAGAGTTCCACCATGAGACAAGCTTGCAAAGAGTAGAAGATCCAGAGCAGACCGTATGTTTTGCAGGAGCAATAGACTTCACCAAGGGCAAAGCATCAGGACAGCTCTCATTGTACAGGAACGGTCTAGACAATGCCCTTCCGCTCGTGCTGTACGAAAATCATATACTGTATATTAGTCAGGCTAGAAATGGAAATTAGATGAAGAAGACAAGGGAAAGTAGAAAAATTCTCCACCTGTCCATGATGATAGTTGTTGCAGAGGTCCCGTCAATTGCAATGGACGCAACAGCTGGGCGAAGACTGGTTGGGACATCATCAAGGAGTAAAAAGAGTGTGTCTTTCCATGATTGTATCCACTCCATTTTTTCCTCCTCCTTTCTAGTAAAAAGGAACATCAGGCATGTTTCAGCTCATTATATGTCCAGCATGATATAGATTTATGGACCAAAACAATCATTTACTACTCCGATCCTACTATATGTTTTACGCTAAATTTGTACACATGTCCATAAACTGACGACTATCGTGTATTCTGAAAATCCTAGATCCTCTCAATTCTTGTGAATAATTACAAAGGCGGGAGCCACGATTTAAAGTTTATGGGTTCTTCTTACTTCACTGGGTTCTAAATTAATAATTTATACGTATTCAATAGATTTCTTAAGATAAATACATGGTTTATACAAAAGCTATTAGATTCGGCTACCTCCTGAATAATTAAGCTTACCATATAGAGGGGGTACTCTCTCTTCCCTTCAGCATGAATGCTACCTTCATTGTCAATAAGAGCATACCGAGCTCCAGATGTTCCAAAATCCATACCAAGATAAAGCTTCTTTCCACTTTCATAATCATCAGCTTTATATTTTGCAGAAATGAACCTTCTTCGTTTGCGAAAAACATCAGACTCCATCATTCTTGAACTTAATTTTCTCCAACTGTTAAAATCCACAAGGAACAATGGTTTATTGAAAATGGTAGTTGCCATTCTTTCAGCAGTGGTAATGTTATCTCTTAACAGATAACATAGGAGGAAGGAAGATGATTTTCTGCCAACGATTGTTTGAGCTGCATAGAGTTTTTGACCAGTATTGTCCCTTATCTTTGAGGATAAGTTTATTTTGGTCTTTCAAATATAATCCTGAGTAGATTTAGTCCCTTAAGTATGCTAAATTGGAGCACTTTAAGTCTCACTGACACAATATGTTCAAAAACTAACAGTCTTATCCAACTATGATTCATGAAGCAAATCGTCTGCTCTGAAGCAAAACGTTTCCTCTCCTTTTATTGGTTAACGCAAATTATCGCTTTAATTCCTTATTTTTGAATAGTGTCTTCTAACATTTTGACCTTGAAAATGTCCCCTTCTATGTCAGTTTTTAATGAGAAAATGACATTGTATAGCTGTTGTAAAAATAATAATCGAAAAATATATAAAATTTATATATTTTTTTGTATATATATACATTTAAAATTTTCAGTTGATTTTTCTAAAGAAAAGTTAAAATTTGGAAAAACAATAGAACTGTCATGAACACTTCTAGGCATATTATTGAAGCAAATGAATAACAAGGTTGTATTATCACTTTTAGCCCGTGCAAGAAACTATTTTCATATTGTAGCAGAAAAAATATATAAAATTTGTATAATTTTTGTATATTAACATACAAAGTGTGTGTGTGTATATATATATACACAAAATATACAAATTTTATACATTTTTCGGCTATTATTTTTACAACGGCTATACAAAAGATATTTTCAAGGTCAAAATTTTAGAAGCCATTATCTAATAATGACGAATTAAAGTGATAATTTGTGTTATCCAATAAAAGGAAAGGAAATATTTTGCTTCAGAACATAAGATATGCTTCATGAATCAGGGTTGGGTAACACCATTAGTTTATGAACACGTTGTGTTAGAGATTAAATGTGCTCCACTTTAATATACTTAAGGGACTAAATATGCTCAGAGTTATATTTAAAGGACCAAAATAAACCTATCTTCAAAGATAAAGGACAATATTTGCCAAAAGCTCATAATTCGACGGTGACGACAAATGAACGGCGTCCTCTAAAGGAAGATGCCGCTAAATTTTTGAACGTGGTATTTGTCTGGTAAAATGGGTATAAAGGCCCTTTTTCACGTGTGGTTTACAAATTGGTCTTTATCATCGTGATGAAATGAAGGACAGGCCCCTACTTTTGGCAGGCTTCTGCTTGATAAAATTGGGGTATTATCACTTTTAGGGTTTTGTCCGTGTAAGAAATTATTTATATTTAAACATTAAAAAAATATATAAAATTTATATAATTTTATATATTTTTTCGCCTATTATTTTTACAATGGCTATTTAGTGTCATTTTTCCGATAAAATTCTCTTGCATTATCATTGAGTAAAATAGGAAATCTTACGGAAATGCCCCAAATAAATTATAACTTACCGATCTCTAGTCACTAATTATATGTTTATCAGAACTAGTCAATCACATACAAAAATTGAAACCCCAAATAAATAAGGATTCTTTCTCTCCAAAAATCACACACAAAATCTCTTTCTATATTTTTAAGTGCGATTAGCAACATTAGATGCAAGTCGGGAAGAAAAATTTTATGGATAAGGTAGCAATCAAGCTGATGAAATGCAAATACAAATATATATATATATATATATATATATATATACAATTGAGTGAGATTGGAGATGACTTGGACTGATTTGATATCAAAATTTGCAGTCAAATGTGTATCACGCATGTATCTCACACACAAATATGCATGGATATACATGTGAAACACAAGTGATACAAATATGATACATACGTGATACACAAATAATACACAATGTGTTACACATATCATCTTATCTTCTATTTCGGATTTTCAGTTTAAACTACCTCAAAGCTCTACCAAATTATCCCAAAATTGAGATTTAAACTCCTTATGATTTATCCAATCTATTCCAACAACACCCCCTAAAAAAAGCAAAAAATTGATATCTTTTTGCTACAAATAACTAATTGGCTAATATTTATAATATTTTATGAATTGGCTGATTTTTATACTAACTTACTTATGGGCTTACATAACTGGTAATTTTCCGAATTAAATCACAAATAACGGGGGAAGTGCATATATACCCAAGAAAAAAGGGTGCACGTATGCTCGATTTAATGTCACCGTTGAAATCATACTCGTAATATAAAAAAATTGCAAGTTTACCAACTTCAAAATAACTTCAAACATACATGTCTGAAGTTGTAAAAATGTTATCTGAAGTTGGGAGACTTTCAAGCACTTAAGGCTGAACTTTTGTCTTTTTGCCGGAAAAAATACAAATATACCCGATTTTGAGGACACCATTAAAATCATACCTGTATTGTACAAAGTATTATAAAATTACGCACTCTAAAATACACTTCTGAATTCGAATATGATCACTTTAGAATTTATATTTAAAGTTACAGATTTAGGATTTCGGGATCGGATCTAAAGTTCTTCTATATCTCATCAATAAAACTTCAGAATTTGATTTGAAGTTCTTCTATCTTTTCAATGCAACTTCAGAATCGGAATCTAAAGTCTCTGTCTATATATTCAATGCAAATTTAGAATTGGATATGAAGTTCTTCTATCTCTTCAATGCAACTTCAAAATTGAATCTGAAGTTCTTGTATCTCTCAAGAGGTTCATTCCATAGGTTTCAACGAAGTCAGCAACAAGCAAGCTTTTTCTAGGTTCGACAATAGTGGCTTTTGATTTCTTCACTACAGTTTACAGGTACCAACTCAAAGTTTGAATATCAACAGCAACAACATCAAAGCTTTAAAAAAAAGTATATTTTAAATGGGGCACCTAATAGGGCACCTCGTAAAATTTTTATATTTTCTTCTGAAGTTTCAACTTTAACAAGTGGAACTTTAGGATAGTAATTATTTTTCGATTACAAAATTAAAAAAAATGCCCAATTGGTGCTATTTATGCTGATAGCCGCCCAACTCAGTTGGAGATGTATTTTGTGAAAATATTAAACTGAACCAGTTGATGTTGATGCATCTCAATAATCTATCAATAAGGTTAGATCAACTTGAACTATAGTACTAACTCAAATCAATACAGAAGAGCCTCTTTATCGAAACTAAAGCCAAAAAGACAGACAAACGATTTTAAATATAGATACAATTATAAATTAGTCCATATCAATTACTCTATCCGTTCTAATTTATGTGAATTGTTTGACTGGGTGCTCACACCCAATTATGCCTTATAAAAAAGATTAAGCGATCATTGTTAATATAATATGAATATTAAGTCCAGAGTCGAATCCTACAGGGAATTAACCTACCAATTACAAGTATCAGACTCACTCAATTTCACGTAATCAACTTCCAAGATATTTTAGATAACAATTGGTTGTTTTTCTACTAACTATTACTTAATGAACTATATTAAATAAGAGCTAACTAAGAACGGTTTGTAAACAATAATGAGAAGGATATAAGGTTATGATTTCCCCTATTGATGGAATCCCTTCCTGCTATGTTTCATATAAATTTACCTAATCTTTTCTATCGACCATGAGCATTCTTCATACCGTAAATCTCTCCCGAGTAATTCGACAATTTACTAGACATACTCTCTCAAGCTACGCTAGCTGGCTTTAATTATAGCTCACTTAGATCACAGTCAAGGTTTCGTTATCTCTAATCCCACTTTTAAACCCTTGGTTATTGGTTCCTCACATACGTCGGGAGTGATGTTGTTCAACAACTACCTAAATATGCACTCTCTCCCGAGTAATACATACTAAATAGGCACAACTAATTGAGGATCCTTTCAATTAACTACAACAAGAACGTAGTTGAACAAGTAGAGATTAAACTTTGGCTAATCTATATTAATATAGCAAGAATTTCATCATTCAATAGGTTCCATCAAAACCCTAGATTAAATGTTTAGCTACGCATAATCGTTTTCACAACCATAACAGTAGAATTTATCATGAATAATCAAAAAAAGAGGAAGAAAGCTAAAACGCTATGCCGAATCTTCCGCCTTGCCTCTTCTTGCTTTCAACATTGCTTTGAAAACCTTGACACCTTCTTTTTGGGCGAGCTGAGCTTCTTATAGGTTAAGGGGGATTGCCCAAGAACTTATGAAATTACCCCTGAAAATAATGTTTCTCGAAGTGACGAGCGCGGCCGCGCTTGGACCGCGCATATTGCTTTCCATTCTGCCTGGCGACCAGTGCTTGAGCGTGGGCGTGCTTGGCCCGCGCTCATGAAGTCAGATATTTTTTTTCCTTCTTCTTTCACGCGCATTCACCTCTGATTGGCTTTTCTTGCTCCAAATGAGCTCCAAACATTGTCCTATATCCTCATAATTAAGACTTACTCCTGTAAAGCACAAAATTCATAGTTAGAGCCATTTTTTGCCATTTAACCTTCATATAACAATAAAGCATAGCCAAGTTGGGGCGTAAATGGTCGCTAAACTACATGAATATAGCCTATTATCAACACCCCACACTTAAATAATTGCTCGTCCCCGAGCAATCAACCATACTCTACAGAGGTTCCTTCGCTAAGCAACTTCCCTAACGTATCACATCAAGAACATACCACAAGGATTGAGTCCAATAGTGTAACATCTTTGCTTTTTGAGTTGATTCTCACTTGCCGTGCAATATTCCTAATTTACTCAATTTACTCTCTACAGAGGTCAAGATGTACCTTTCCTTCATGAATCAAGTGTCCTCACATCGCAAATGAGAGTAGTTCCACAAGTAATAAATATTCAGCACAATTAGGAACTCAGATAAACAAAATTCACTCACTCTCAGAAAGAACATTCATATGCCACAAAGATGCACCATAGGCTTTCTCATAATGTACTACTCTACTAATCGAGCTCATTCAGTCTAGGATCAATTAGGACTTTATTTGGTTGTAATGTAGGCTAAAGGACGGGTAGGATATATTTGGATATAAGAGTGACTAGACCTCCCTAAGTACTTTAATACATATACTTTCACATTCAGAACCCCATACTTATGTCAAACCAAGGATTCACATTTTTTATCAATGTATATTAACTCCATGCTCCTTTAAGCACACTTAATCAAGAGCCACTACTTAACAAAGACTATTCTTCGCGTCAATATACCCATCTTATTCTTTTTTTTTTCTCAAGTGGATCTTACTTATTCAAAACCATGCACCTTCCTCCTGATTTCGTCAGTTCCACTCAAAGCCAAACCAACCACCGCACACTTTAACTTTTACCAGTTCATCACAATTCAAGTGCTTATGGGAGGTAAAAAGGTTCAAACAGATGGTTCATCCAAACAATTGGGTAAGGCTTGTAATGTGGTTTCCAAGGAAAAAAGGATTACAGGCTCAAAGGAGTTAACTACGGTACATAACACTTAGGCGGGTGAAATATACATATCTGGTTTAACAAAGAAACGCCTATATCACTTCCAAGACTGAATAAAACTACTATTTCGCTTTGCAAACACACAGGGCAAGTTCTAGGCATCAAATGCAGTACACATAATACAATAAATCTCACACACACATGGCACATGACTCACTCCAGATTGGATTATCAAAACACTCTCGTCTGAGTACTTAAGTTAAGTTACGAATATACAATTTAAGGCACTCTAGCAAGAATCAACAACTGAGACTAAGCGTCATACTACAGTGTCTATTGTATTCAAGACGTAACAACGTTGAGAGATTCTCTTTCCTTCTCAGCTCATAGCCCATAAGTACCTAAAAAAAATAAACAAAAACTAACTACACCCCGTTCAAGCAAAATCCTTGGTCCAAAGAAAAACCAAGGGGGAATTGATACACTACCTACAAAAGAAAATCTTTTCTTCTCTTTTTTATTATTATTTATATATCGACTTAGACCCTCAAGAACCCCTTCGAGTGAGATCCATCGCCGGGACAAGTCGAATCACAATAGTTAGACCGCTACTAAAAACCAAAATCAACGAAATGGTCCTACATATGTACAACATACAATGAAGTATCCCCCACCCACACTTAAAAAGATGTCATGGCCCCATGTCATGCAAGATAAATAAATGTGAGGTAACGGAACTTCCCTAACAGATCAGTCCTGATCTGAAACAGTGCCCGGGCCCAGATGACATGCCCGACCCAAAGCCCGCACCCAGCCCATTATTTTCTTCTCAGATTTAGCACTCTAGGTGGCCAAAGCATCAACTCGCGTCCCTAAGTCAGTGACCATAGTACTCATCCCTGCCATCTCATACTCTAAGGCATATAATTGGTTACCTCGACCAAACCTAGATGGTCCTGCAGCTTCCGCAAAATGCTCATGGGTGGAAGACTCAGCTCCCACTCCCTCTTACTCATCCTCTCCCTTCTGCTCATCCGATGCATCACTATTATCACCACCAGGTGCCACAAGCTCCTTCCCAGTAGTCATCTTATCCGCTTAAAATTGTGCCTCTTTCGGTACTTTTCCATCCACGCTCAAGTTTTCTGGAACCCCAGCTTCCCGGCATAGCCTAGTGACTAGGTAAGGGAAGAAGAAACCATACCTCTTCACCGGACAACGAGTAAACATCTCCTCGTGAATAAGCTTGGCCACGCCAAATTGTGGCCATTCATAAAACACCAAATCAATGTAGCGCGGGGAGCATTCATTTCCATGGTGTTGGAGGACGGAGCAGACGATTGTTGATGACATACAACCAACACTTCCCTGCAAAGGTTAGTGCTGCCGAATGGAATTTCTGCCCATGTTTCATCCACACAATCTCCTTGCCAGGTAAACATATTATTTCAAAGAATACCTCCCACTGGGTGTATCGTCTACCATAGGATGCATAGTAGTCGTCCGCCTCCGCCACAGGTGCGGGCAGCCTGTATGATCTCCTAATGGCCTCAACAGAGGCGTCCACATTCTTCTTGCGCACCGTGACCACACCATTCACATGCTCTTTAATGTTGGTGTAAAATTCGCGCACAACCATCAAGTTTGCATCATCCAGTTCTTCCAAGAAAATTTCCAGTCCACGCTTGACCAACTCATTGTATAAGTTGGGACATTCGTATTGGAGATATCCTATATCCATGCCCCTCTCCGGTATTGGTTTCTTCGATGCCTTACCAGCGAAACGGTCTTGAGCTGCGGCGGAGATGAACTTGTTACTATCAAAAGGACGAGCAGGAGCTGAAGTACGTGCTCTAGAGGATTCAGCTTGGCCGCTGGATGAAGCACCGGTGGTTCGGCATTTCTTGGAAGGTGCCATACTACCTGAAATAAAGAACATCATCAGCGAAGCACAAAAGATGTGAACCAACTTCGGTTACTCATAATTCATCCGAACAATTGGTCACAATTACCATTAACACTCACTGCGGCATTTTAACAAACACTTTCTATGCAACATTCACCGGAGTCCCCAATTAACCAATTTATAAGCCAAATTCCACCATAATTTCCCCAATGTCACCCACATATGTTAAGAGATACATCTACACAAACTCAACAAACCCACTAGCAACGAAAGGTACACTACCAAAGAACTTTACCAGAGAAACAAGAAAACTACTACATAACCAAGAATTCAAATAACACAACAGTAATTGGAAAAAGAAAAAGAAAAAAAACTTACCTGGTGTGGGAGGAGATTGTTATAATTGAAAATAGGGTGGAGGGGGTGTGATTTGCTCTGAAATTTGGGAGGATTGGGGATGGGGTTCTTTGGAGAGAGGAGTTGGGTGTTTGTGAGTTGTGAGCGAGGGTTTAGTATTTGGGCGTTTTTGAAGAGGAGGGTTTAGGAGAAGAGGGAGGGGTGGGGAGTGAGTGAAATTAGCATGTATTTTATTTGGGAGGGGTGGGGAGGAAGTGCATAATAAAAAAACAAAAAACAAAAACTTAAACTAAGTGGCAAGCGGAACGGTACAAGTGCGGTCCGAGCCCGGCCGCGCTTGCGAGGCAAAGGACAGGGCATTAAGCATGGCCCGAGCGCGGCCGCGCACCTGCGCTCAAAGAGGAGGCCGAATACTGGGCATTAATCGCGGTTTGAGCGTGGCCGCGTACCTGGGCCTCGAGATTTCTCAAATTTTTACCTTTCCCTTCAGTGTCAGATGGACTTATCACTTGCCGAAGCTCACCTGCAATTGTTAGTACTTACAAAAATCCAAATAACAAATTCTAACTACACTAAAATCACTACACGTTGGGTTTCCTCCCAACCATCGCCTTAGTTCGTGTCGTGGAACGACAAATACAAAAAATCAATGGGTTCCCTCCCATGAAGCGCCTGATTTAACGTCGTGCTCAACTTTGGAGGCTCGATCAAATGGGTCACTGACACTTTCTTTTCTTCCTCCATGCGCACATAATGCTTCAATCTATGCCCATTGACTCTAAATGTGTGAGAGTCATTACTCGCATCAATCTCTATTGCTCCTGTGGGGTGGACTTCAACCACACGAAAAGGGCCTGACCATCGTGATTTTAATTTTCCTGGAAACAACCTCAAACGTGAGCTGTATAGCAATACTGTATCTCCGGGTTGAAAATTCCGCTCAATAATATTCCTATCATGTATCACTTTCATTCTCTCCTTCTATAATCTCGTGCTCTCAAAAGCATGATATCGAAACTCGTCCAGCTCATGCAGTTCTGTTACTCTACTTGTTCCGGCTACTTCACTATCAAGATTCAACTGTTTCAACGCCCACCAAGCTTTGTGTTCTAATTCCACCGGCAAGCGACAGGCCTTCCCAAACACCAATTTGTATGGAGACATGCTAATTAGTGTTTTGAGAGTAGTTTTATAAGCCCAGAGTGCATCATCTAGATTTTTTGCCCAGTCCGTTCTTGTGGCATTCACGGTTTTGGTTAACACACTCTTTATCTCCCTGTTTGACACTTCGACTTGCCCACCGGTTTGCAGATGGTATGGAGTTGCAACCTTGTGGCGCACATCGTACTTCTTCAGCAATTTCTCAAACGCTCGATTGCAGAAATGTAGCTGCAATCTAGCTGGCGTAACTTGAGAGAGTGCGTCTAATAAATTATCATAATTACTTGAGAGAGATTTATGGTAGATAGAGTGTTCATGATTGATAGAGTCGATTAATTAAACTATAAGGAATATCCAAGAAAGAATTCACCAACGGGGGAAACCAAACCTTAGACCTTTATTATCATTATTTACAACACATTGTTAGTAATTGCTAGTTTATTATTATTGTTAGTAGAATTAGTAAAGCATCACCAAGTTATATTAAAAAGTCTTGAGAGAATTGATTAAGTAAAAGTTGCGTATTCTTACAAATTAATTGATACGTAAATTCGTTGTGGGATCGACTCTGGGCGTAATACCCAGGATTATATTTGCAACACCCGCTTAGTCTTTTATTAGACATAGTTGAGCGTGACCAAGTACTATGGTATTTGCATATTTGGTTAGTCGATGAAGTTATACTCCGATAGTCCCGGTGCTTCTGTAGGCTCAATATGTTTATCGAAGCCACTCTTACTCATGAGCCCTCGGGAGCTCTGTCCTCTATCATTCATTCGGTCATTTCAAACGGGATTACGTACAGGGTCGTTGTTCCTACGATCTTCGCCGTATGGTTGATACCGATCTCTGTTCGATCGGGGTTCTTTGCCAATTTCTTTTTGAACTCTGCCGACGGGCCTGTTTGGATAAACGGAACCAGAGGGGGTTCCCAAATGATCTTCCTCGACCCTGATCTTCGACTGGTACTGATTATGTACATCGGCACCAGTCACCGACGGATATTCAATTAAATTCTGCTTTAGCTGTCGTGATGCTATCGAACTTCGTTCGTTCAAACCTTGAGTGAAGGCTTGGACAACCCAATCATCTGTGAGTGGGGGTAGGTCCGTGTGTTCCATCTGGAACCGAGATACGAATTCCCTTAACATCTCGTTGTCCTTTTGTTTCACTTTGAAGAGGTTTGGTTTCCTAGTCGCGATCTTTATTGCTCCGGCATGAGCTTTGACGAAGGAATCTGCAAGCATGGAGAATGAATCGATGAAATTGGGTGGCAAATTGTGGTACCATATCATCGCCCCTCTCGATAAATTTTCTCCAAAATTTTTCAGCAGTATGGACTCAATCTCGTCATCTTCTAAGTCATTCCCCTTTATTGCGCATGTATAAGAAGTGGCATGCTCGTTAGGGTTTGTGGTCCCATTATACTTGGGAATTTCTGGCATGCGGAATTTTTTCGGGATGGGCTTCGGAGAGGCACTTTGGGGGGAAGGCTTATGCATGAACTTCTTCGAATCCAAACCCTTCAGAATCGGCGGTGCCTCCGGTATTTGGTCAACTCGGGATTTGTATGTTTCTACCTTTTTGTCATTAGTCTCTATCTTCTTTTCACCTGACTCAATTCGCTTAGTGAGCTCCTCAAGCATTTTCATAATGGTGGAGTCAGTTCCCGATTCATTGGCGTTCGATCTCTCTGGTATAGGCTCGGCCTTGTGAACAACTTCTAATGGGGGCTCGGGTTCGACCCCACTTGGTGCACTGTTCTGATTTTGTAGTTGCGCTATAGCGGCTTGTTGAGCCTGTAACATTTCAAATATCAGCTGAAGGATAACTCCACCATCTTCTCCGCCCTGCGTACCTCGAATACCTGATCAAACTTCCCTACATACGCTACCTTGGATCAACGCCTAGATTTCCGTTTAGGGAAACATGTGAACTGACATCGACAAGATTTATGATTGATACCCCTTCGAGGTCAACTTGAGGCACTTTGATTCCTGGGGCGACTACATTGTCATTTTCCCCCATGGAAACCGAGGTTGTTGTCAACATGTGTGGATACTGCTTGTGAGTTTGACATATTTATCCTGAAATAAAAAACACTTACAAGAACAAGCGTAAAGCCGTGTGTGTTATCTGAATTAGTATTAAGCAATCACTATTATCCTTAGCCCCACGGTGTGCGCCAAATTGTTTACCCTTAAAATTGGATAACAAATAAACTTATAATGTGGTTTTAAGGACACATGATTTCACCCAATACTAATTGATAAGTATGACGATTAATAATAGAAATTGACAATAACATAAATAAAACCAGAGTTTGAAATGCAATTCAGCCATCGAGCTAATATGCCCCCGAACTGACTGATATTATAGTAATGGTGTATATAAAAATGAGTTGATGAACTGATGAATAAAAGAGTTTGAGCTAAAGAGAATGTTATATTGTTTTTGATATGTCAGAATAATGCCCTACAAATGATTAGAACTCCTCTTTTGTATAGTAGAGGAATTCTACATATGATACAAATCTAATTGCAGAAGGAAATTCCATGATTTAGCTAATTAACCATTCTTGATCTTATCCGTTCCGAAATTTTGCCATGATCTTTGACCAGTCACGGATATCTCGTCTTTCCGTTATTACGATGTCTCCGATCTTGCTCGATGTCTACCTTGTTTGGTCTCGATTATTATTGGTCTCGATCTCGATAGGTACCTCGAATCTCGGACTCGGTATCTTATCATCATGTCTCGATATGATCTATTACGGGATCGATCTTCGATCCGTCCCTCTGGTCTCAGTTAGCCAGTAAAATTGGGTAGGCTTGATTTTAACCGTATACAGAAATACTAGTTTGACTGTATGATAAGCCTTCCCCAGAAGCAGTGATATGAATAGAATTAAGAATAACGCGAATAATTTTATAATATGAGAGCAAATTAAAGCCTTTGCGTCCGGATGTATTTCCGTTCCTACAATGGATACTAATTCTTCTATTTATAGCTCTATCGAGAGAGACAAGATTCCCAAATCAAACTCCTCTCTTGAATGAGAATAAAATCACCATTGATGGTTGCATAACGGTTGTCTATTGATGTAGAGATTCTTTGTAACGACTGTTCATTGAATGATGTCCGATGTTATCCCTTCAAATCTTTGTTATCGATTTCCATACCTTCGAAATTCACACAATACCGATCACATGCTTGTATTCGGTGCCAACTATTTGTTGACTCACATATTACCTCTCTTAAGTTTCATATGTCATCTCGTCATTTGTCCAACTGTTGCTAACCAATTTTATCCCATACAACTAGTATTTGTTAACTTTTAGAATAATATTCATAATTTAGATGTTGCGAAATTTTAACGTGAGAGAGTAGATTTTGAAATATAAATATAAATTTATTTCTATTCTTTTATGCACAAAATACAAATACAAAAAATTGATCCTAAAATAATGAGTTCAATCAAAGTCATGAACCCGTGTGGTTGAATTCTCCACTGTTCAGAATAAGCACCGTTACCAATTTCTTGAGAGTTGAGATACACCATTTAACAATGGAGTGCTGCTATTTGGCCACATTTACATTGGTCCAACGATGATCACATTGATGAAATATCATTAAAGCCCTTGATTTTATATTTGGCTTAATAGCCATTATTTTTGTCCAAAATATTTCCCTCCTAAATTAGTTAATAACTATAGGTTATCCCAAAATATTGACCCATAAAATCATCATTCTTTCATGGGAAGATCAAAAGTCTTCCTATGTATACCTATATTATTACGTATTTTTTTTAAATAAAATTTATACGGATGGGAAGATAAAAAGTCTTTGTATATATACATAAACTAGTCTTAGGGTACGTGTTTTGCGCGTATATCCTATATCAATAAAATATATATTTTTTAAAAATTATTAAAAAATTAATAAACAATGTGTTTGACTTTTAAAATAAAAGTTAACAAAAAAATGTATAAGTTCTTGAAAATAATGACTACTAAATATATTATTTAGCTGACTCAATGAATAAAGAATTCTTTTCATAAAAGTTCTTAGATGCCTTATTGTAGTTTCTGAGGACTTCTATAAAAATGTCTTATAAAAGAATAATGTTATTTTTATGATCGAATACAAAAAAAAATGTAAATACTTACCAACAAAGATTTGTCAAATAAAATAAACTAGAAAAAAAATCTCTGCCATTTTGGGAATAAAGAGGTTGGTGTTATGCTCGTAGAAAAAATTGATAAACGTAATGCCTAAATGACTTATATTTTTTTATATCAAACAATTTATATTGAACATAAGAGAAGTTGTCATCTGTAAAATAATAATAATAACAAAAATAATACAATAATAATAATAATAATAATAACAATAATAATAATAATAATAATAACAATAAATAATAAATGACAATTCCTTTAGAATATAGTTTGTGTTATATTGTTTCCTCTTGATTGCTTCAAGTTTGTCTTTTTACGAATTTGTCTCTTAATACTATTATAACCCATTTTTTCATATGCTAATGCTATTCTTATCAAAATAAATTTATGTATCATATTCGGTTTGTCAATTTGAAAATAATTTTACTTATATGATGAATACGAAAAATAATTAAATTAATTCTTGTTAAATAGTTAATTCAAAGGCTTAATTATTTGTTCCCAACATCAAATGAAATTACATATTAGTAGTTTTCACCTAATTCAAATAAGGAAAGATTTATTAATTAAACTTTTAGTTGATATAAAAGTCCTAAATATTAGGAAATTAATTAGATTCTATTACTAAATATTAGAAAAATAATCAAATAACTATTTTGTCCTGTATAAACTCTAGTTTAAGAGGGTAAAAAAGGCGAATTACATTTTGCTAAGGGCCTTCATGCAAATAAAAATATTAATGAGCCACATTTGATTCAAAAAAATCGTAGAAGATAATTTGATAAAAACTTTTAACTTACATAAATAAATTCACAAGAAACATAGAGATAAAGAAAAGAATACAAAAACATAAAAGCATATCGAAACGAACATTTCAAATATATACGGATGCTTGTTGTTTCAAAAAATTGGAAAGAAATAATTTTTAGTACAAAGATTTACCATTTTATTAAATAATTACGATTGTTTAATATCTTTCATGTCAAAATAATAACAAAAGAAAGATATTTATTCAATTAAAATTTTTCTCCTTTTTAAAATCCCTACATTTAAGTGATTTTCACCTAATTCAAATAAAGAAAGACTTAATAATTAAACTTTTAGTTGATATCAAAGTCCTAAATATTAGTAGGAAATTAATTAGATTACTATTGCTAAATATTAGAAAAATAATCAAATAATTATTTTGTCAAGTGTGAACTCTAGTTTAAGACGATAAAATGACGAATGATATTTCGCTAAGGGCCTTCGTGCTTTTAATATAGTATAGATTAATTTTCGAAAGTTCATATAGTATATAAATTCGAGTAACCTTGAATCCTAAGTAACAATCTTGATTATGAAATATTAATGAATTAAGTTATGTATTTTGCATATTTGGTCCCCTTTTAATAATTAATAGCTATTTACTAAGGTTATAATCATATGGCCTATATCAGTTACATTGTTGTGATCCATAATCACATTGACCGTTTATATAATAGCCAACTAATAATTTCATTCATTAAGGTCATACGTATCAGCCACTAGTCCATTGACTAAGGTTATAGTCATATGGCCTATGCTAATTACATCGTTGTGCTTCATAGTTATATGGACCGTTTATATAATAGCCAATATATAATTTTATCATTAAGATCATACACAATCACTTGTTATTCGTAGCAACCATATAAGTCCATTGACTAAGGTTTTCTTCAGATGGCCTACGCTAATTACACTGTTGTGATTCATAGTTATATTGACCGTTTATATAATAACCAA